>PVJH01004572.1:37922-123657 GCA_004026705.1 Nesogale talazaci
GGGGGGGGGGGGGGGGGGAAGTAAGGACTAGTAAAAGTAGATGAAGAATAGGTGACGGATGGTCACTGTTTTAATCCTGTCCTTACCAAAACAGTCGAGGACGGTTTTTCATGAAGGACTTAAAATAAAAAACAAATGCACCCTCCTAATAGAATGAAATCTATGGACAAAATACCCCACACTCACTTGTCGAGTTGATTCTGACTCCTGGCAGCCCTCCGTAAGGTTTCTGAGTCTGCTAATCGCTAGGGGAGCAGGCAGCTTCACCTTTCCTCCAGAGAGCGGCTGGTGGGGGAGACCACTGGCCTTGAAGAGAAGAGAAGGCTCATTTCAGTGTCAAACTAAGGGATCCCGGGCCTCCCCTCGACACAGAGATCACCAGGGTAATTCAAAACAAATTTACAGAGAGGTAATAAATCACGACCTCAGAAGCGCGACACGGTTAGAATTACTGTTTCCAAATGCATGGAAAGCAAAGATCCCCATCAAACGGCGTGAACTATCAGGAGAAGTCCAGCAACCAGTCTGAGCACATCCCAACCTGGGTTCTGAAAGCACTTCCTCCTACCTGCAGTAGTCTATGGCTCCATTTTCTCCCTCCAAGTTCTAACATCCACAGTCAACGACAACCGCACTAACACACGCTGCCTTTATCTTGTCCCTGGGTACTTCACAGTCAGCCCTCGTGGTGGCACAGTGGCTGTGCAGTGGGCTGCAGTCTGCGTGGTCAGTGGTTTGATCCCAGCAGCTGCTCCGCTGGGGAAAGACAGGGCTTTCCCCTCCGGGTCAGAGTCACAGCCTCAGCAATCCCCCAGGGCAGCTCCACCCCATCCTGCAGGGTCACTAGGCATTGGCATGGACGAGGTGGCAGCCAGGCTGAGTTGAGTTTGGATATCATGCAGGTAAGATGTAGGCCTCGTCCAAGTTCTCCTGTTATTAATTTATTTCCGAATAAGAAAAAGACTCATCACTAAAAAACAGTTGCCACCGAGGTAGACCCTGACCCACGGCAATTTCATGCATTGTAGATTAAAACAATGCCCCGATATAGACTACGCCAGAACTTTCTTCCAAAGTGTCTCTGGAGGGGGGTTGAACCAAGTTTTTAATTAGAAGCCCAGCTCTCAAACGCTATGTGCCACATAGGCCCTCCCAGTGTTGTGCTGAAGGCACACACACACAGCAGAGGTTCGGAGAGACAACTGACCTACAAAAAACTTGTCCGTATGAGACGTGAGCGCCACCCAGAGCCTGGCTGACCACCACTGACAAACCCAAGGAGTTGGGGTCACTGTCTACGGAGGAGACCGTCATCATCTTGGATCTTTCCCACCTAGAGCTTCTCCTTGGGGCTTCCACAGGACCTCTCCCTCCAAGCCCCAGCCTGCCCCATCACTCTGAACCGAGGGACTGCTGAGGCCATGAACTTCACGGATCCATTTCTCAAGTCCCCATGGGTCCTACCCTCATCTCTCTAGAAGTCCCTCAGCAATCCCAGGGAGTTTCTGAGCTGCCCTCAGTCCTGATGCCTGCATCCAGGGTAAAGACACACACACACACACACACACACACTTACTTGCAGCTGGGCTTGGGAGTCAAATCAGAGCTGTTAACATTGAATCGCTAACTACATCACACATCTCCAAACGATGATTAGAACAGAACTTTATGGTACTCTAGAGAAGTTAGTGCTCGTGCATATCAATAATAAGACCAATGGATTCTGGGAAAAAACAATGAATGATTTCTCTGGTCACAAAGAGAGCCATGTGAATCTTGCAGGAATCTGAACTCAGAACCTCAGAGATAGATGTCGAGGAGTGGTAGTAACCAAGTGGGGCTTGGGGCAGTGAAGCCACCAGGACAGGCCGTGAGCAAATGAAGCTGCAGAGGAAATCAGGGAAAAGCAAGGAAGACGGGACAGACTCTTAGAGAAACACAGAAACAGGAGGCAAGAGGACGGGTCCTGGGAGAGCCTGAAGAAATGCCTCATGTCTCGGAAGACTGCAGGCCCTCATTTACACGTGAGAAGCCTGGCTGCGGGAAGAGGTCTGTGTGCGAATGCCTTGAACTCAGCCCCACCTAACCCAGCCCACCTCCCCTCACCTAGCCATCCTTCCCTCCCCTCTTCCTTCCTTCCTCTTTTTATCCAGCCAGAGCCAATCTCTGCTTCTCACCACAAAAACAGCTGGACTAATAAGCCTGTGCCATCGATGTCTTTGGTACTCAGAACTATCAACACTTGTGGTTCAAGATCATCATCGTTTGCCACTGTCTAACACACATTTTTAACTTTCAGAACAATCAAAGAGCAGATTTTAAAGTTACAAGGAATACTGTTTGCCAAAGGGCTCTTCTGTCGATGTACATTTTAATTTTAAAATAGGAAGGCTATCATTCTTCCTGGCAGTCAATAGCAGGTGAAATGAAAAACTGGAAGTTGAGAACTAATGAATTCACATTTTGCTTGGCTTGTGCTCTTAATTCCCAAACAGCCAATTAGTTCTACTAGCTGCACAGATGACTAAATAAAATCTGTTAATAAATGCAGCTAAAGTGTATTCAGGACATTGAGCAGTAGAATAAATTTGTGCATCTACTCAATGTAAAATTTACCTTCTTCACGTAAGTCCCAGGTGGAGTTTAAGGGAGTAGATGTGTCTAGGACAGAGCGCTCCCTACCTCACAATCTGGAGCTTCTGCAGCATATGGGCTGGCTGCTAAGCAGAACTGGATGAACTACCAGAAAGCAGTGCAGTTGGCCTTCAGGTGAACAGGGGTGCTTGTGGGGGTTTGAATCTTCCCATCATCCTTTCTGTCTGTGGACTTCAAGCTGGCTTAGCCCAACACCATGCCAATTTATCTCAGTGAACGTCTTCCTCTCACCAAAACAAACAAAACCTGCCTTTTGTCAGGGTTAAAAAGCACTTGTGACCAAATTTTTATATCACCAAATTTAATATATATCCTTCAATTTTTATCCTCGATAGTGCGAAACACAAACAGCCTCCTTGGGCAAACTGTTTGCACATAGCAATGCCATTTCCCATTTCCATTTACAGACAACAGACACCCTCTGGTTAGCCATGACCAAAGTGTCTGATCAAAGGTCCTCTAGAACAGGCCTTAGTAGAAGGGGGTAAGACACAGGAAAGCATTTCGAATTCTTATGGAACCCTGTCTTTCTGGAGTCATGGAATATAGATAAAACTCTATACTATTCTGAGATAATCTTTAAACCTTAAGACGAGAAGTATCCTCTGGGGTCTTCTTAAGCTAAATGATAGTTTAACTCAAGTAGTAAAGAATTTCTGACGTGAACCTTGTCCTTTGTAAAGCTCTATCTATGTGAGATCCACATGACCACAGCATCATGAAAAGTAAGATGAGACCCTCAGGGGCAGTGGATATGTATTTATGGTGAAGAAACAACTCAGAAAAGAGATGACTGCACAATTCAAATAGTGTCACGGATGTCTTCTAATTGTCCACACCGACATTGCTGTAGGGGTGTATGTGCTGCTGTATATATTCTCCATAGCAAAAATAAAATATTTGAAAAAAGAATCTTTCACCAAATTTAAGAAGGAAAAAAAAAATATTCTTGACCAAATTTTCAAGAAGTCTAGCAAACCAGATTGAAATTTTCCTTGGGGCCACAGATCCATAGCCAGGGGAAGTTCAAGTCCATCACAAATCTGAACAAGGGCTGGCTCTCACCACTCAGCTTCCATGACTACAGGGACTCAGAGCTAGGATTTCCACCACAGACAGCCTAACAGCTCCAGGATTCGTTACTATGTCTGCCTGTGGATGCCTCCTCCTCTCATCCCTGTCTTACTTACGCTCTTGCACGCGCTCCTCACCTGTGGGTATCGCCTTGGTGACCCGAGTGGCACACGGAACCTGAGCTGTAAGGCAATCTTGGAAATGTGGTGCCATTGCTTTCGTTTGTCCATTTGTTTCTGGCTTTCTAGCTACGGCAGCACAGGACAGTATGCAGAAGGGGGTGGAGGAGGTATCTGGATTTATTTTTTTTTTCCCTTTACAGATTCTCTATCTGGTATCCCCAACACGTATGTTGAATCTATATACTTGCCTCTTTAAAAAAATTGTTTTTAATTGGGAGTTACCACATATACCATTTCATATGTCAATCAGTTTTATACAATTGCTACTACCAGTTTCCAAATATTCTTTGTCTTCCTAGACTCACTGACACCCTCTCTCCTTTACACCACCACCTTCACCACCACCACCATATCCCCAACCCTGAAACCCTGATGATAGGTGCTGTTCATTTAGGCTCATCAATCCTGGGTTTCATGTGCTTCAAGAGGTTGACTCACAATGACAGAACACCTGTGAGATAAACCTTACTAGGAACAAACAAAAATACAGAAAATGTTGAAAACCAGATCAGATCCAGCATGCCTCAGGAGGGGTGGGGAGAACCCGCTGACAAAAGCTTTACCTGTTCCACTCTGGTCGACCTTCTCTACGCACCTCTCAAGTGCACTCTGTTTAGAAACTGCTTTCCCTCTATCCCTCAATTCTGGGTAGAGGGAGGTCACTGGAGGCTTATTCCCGATGTGGTTCCTACAAATGTATGTGCGGCTCCCAGGGTCATCCATAACCACAGGCGCTGTGGGTACTAAGGCAAAAAGTGGGCAAGAAATTAGATGGTGCCCGGCTATCCAATAATGTGGCATCTGGGGTCATAAAGGCTTGTCTCTGAACAAGCAGCCATCTAAGTGAGAAGTCAACATCTCACATGGAAGAGGCACATGGTCATCACTCACTGAAAGATTATACACCTTAAAATCCAAAATCAGAGCCTATAGTGCCTCCCTTGTGAATGTCACCATCGTTTCTTACTTAGTCTACTGCAGTAACGATTAGTTCATCTACCCTTCCCCCTCTTGTTGTTAGGCACCATTGTCATTACATGCCAGGTCCTGACCAGCCAGCTCCAACTCAGAGACCCCACGTCCAACAGAAAGAGATCTACGTCCACCACCTGGCCCGGCCCCATCTTCACAATTGTTCTGATGTGTGAACGATGGGTGCGGCCACTCTGTCACTCCATGTAGTCGAAGGCCTTTCTCTTGCTTCGTTTTTTTTTTTTTTTTTCCTTCGCATCACTGCCCTGGTGGGAGTAGGAAGCCCAGTGTTGCTCCTGGAAAACTGCTGCTGGATTTGAACTGTCAACCCTGTGGGCTGCAGTCCCACACACAACTACTGCGCCACTGGGGCTCAGCTTCTCTTGCCTGTTTGGTTGGCTCCTTGGCCCTCTCATTAACTAAGCAGGATGTCTTTCTTCAGGAACTGGTCTCTCCTGAGAGAGAGAGAGAGAGAGAGAGAGAGAGAGAGAGAGAGAGAGAGAGAGAGAGAGAGGCTGCTACCCTCAAGGAAGATTTGCAGCCTCAAACACGCCAAGAGGCAGTTCTATTCCGATTCAACTCGAAGCCAGTGGCCTGAGGGAGAACAGCATCTGCTTAGTAAAAAACAGGCCTGCTAAAGGAAGAGGATGTGGCTCCTAATGGAAAACAGAAATGGCAATAGGAATAAAAAGATACAATGAAACCATCTCACCCTCCTAAAAACTTTTGCAAGGAGTCAGCCCTTGCTGGTGCTGCTTTGAGCGTGTTTCTTTGAGCACGAACCCTGTCCTCTCAATTCCTGAGTGCTCACCCCTCAGGAGAAAGGCACAGGAGAAAGGCACGGCAGTGGGGAGGACGTGGTCGACGGTGACACATCATTCCCTGCTCTACGAGTGGCCGCTGAGTCTATCCAACAATAGTGGACATCTCTACCAGGTGGGATCCTAGACTTGGCGACCCCAGCCGACTCTCCTGAGAACAAGACTGCAAGCTAGAGAGGCCCCCACTTACCAACCGGCTCACAGTCTGCTCTCACCTGCAGCTGAATGACAACTTCACCCGTGGCTGCCTGGCACTGCGCGTCAAGGGAAGAGAAACCTTTTCTATCAGGTTTGCTCATATAGTTGTTCTGTGGACAAACTTTGCCAGTATATAGTGCAGGATGGCACTTTTGAATTTAGTACTTTCAAAGCTCAAATTGCACAAGGTAGATTTTTATAGGGCATTTTATGGGTTTCTTATATGAACATTTTTCTCATAAACATGACCATCTGGCCCCGACCCTACACCTTGCCCCTCAGACACACCCAGTGTAAGAAATTAAATTGGACTTGAAGCCAAACAGTGTTTGTATCGGGACCCTTGACAGTACAAATAATTTTTTCCCCCATGCCAATGATCATCTTTTTTTTTTTTTTAAGTCTTTTGCTCATATGTTAGTAATTGGAAGGGTATGGTAAAAATATGAATATGTCTGTGCTCGCTTTGGCAGCACATATACTAAAATATGAATATGTCACAGTTTAGTCTCAAGCTTCACAAGGCAAATAAATTGTTTACAATGTACATGTACATCCCTTGAAACAGACAAGTGACAGACTTTATATATATATCTTCTGTATCATTGTGCAACACACAAGTTTTTGGTAACATATTAATTTCTAAATTAAAACATCTATCTCTTACATAAAAACTTTGGAGAATACACCATCTGAGGTCTTAAAGGCTTGAAGGTAAACAAGCAGACATCTAGCTCAGAAGCAACAGAATCCACATGAAAGAAGCACACCAGCTTGTGTGACCACGAGGTGTTGACGGGATCAGGTATCAAAGAACCAAAAATTATATCATTGTAAATGAGGGAGAGTGCAGACTGGAGATCCAAGGCCCATCTGCAAATAGTGGGACATCCCCTTACAAAAGGATTATGGGGCGATGTACCAGTCAGGATGCACTGTAGCAGTGATGAAACAAACAACTTTCCTCTAGTTATTCAATGCTCTCTCTTACCCACTATTATGATCCCAATTCTATCTTACAAATTCGGCTAGACCAGAGGATGTACACTGGTAAAGATAGGACCTGGCACCACAGGGAATCCAGGACAGATGATCCTTCAACATCAGCGATACCAGGACGGTAGAGGGAAGGTGGGATAGAAAGGGAAAACAATTAAAAGGATCTACATATAACCTCCTCTCTGGAGTATGGACAACAGATTAAGTGGGTGAAGGGAGACATCAGACAGTGTAAGACATGACAAAAATAATTTATAAATTATCAAAGGTTCATGAGGGAGAGGGGGTGCGCGGGGAGGGAGGGGGAAATGAGGAGCTGATACCAAGGGCTTAAATAGAAAGCATATATTTCAAAAACGATGAGGACAACAAATGTACAAATATTCTTAAGATACAATGGATGGATGTATGGATTGTGATAAGAGATGTATGAATCCCCGGTAAAATGATTTAAAAAAAGATTTGGGGGGAACTCTTTACCCAAAAGGTGCTATGAAAGATTTCAAAGATAAAAATTAGAAAGCTTGAATATTTAGTTCAACTCACATGTATACCACTCTTTTCCCCATTGAGAATAAAATATAGTTATTTCAGTAGAACTTTGGGAGGGGGATGTATCTGTTTGAAAAGTAGTCACTCATTCAACAAACATTGTTGCCAAGTACTGTAGGCACATGGGATAAGGGATAACAGTGATATAATTACACACACACACTCACACACAAGTAAAAAGGTAGTGCCTTCCAGGAGGTCAGTCACCAGTGAATCTCCTCTGCCCATAAACCAGGAAGGAGACTAGCTTTGCTATCAGAATGCATTGGAAAGTGGATTATGGCAGAGATGCAGGTTAGGTTACAATTTAATACCTTATCATGTGATCTCCCTTTTGACTCATTTTAAAGTCATTCTGGTTTTTAATATTTTCTACTTTCTGTTTTGACTAAGATTTTTCGGTCTAACTTTCTTATTGTTGTAAGTTTATTGTTGGTTTTGGGGGCATATTTTTCTGTATATGAAAACCAGGATTGGTACATTTGTAGACAGTAACAGGATTAATGGTTTCTTAGGGGGGTGGCTAGGGAGGTTGGAGGAGAATGGGGAGCTAATAACACCAAGTAAAAGAAATTAGAAAATGTTCTATAAAACTGTGATAATGATTGTACATCTCTTCTTGAGATGACTGTACTAATGAATTTTAGGATATCTGGAGTCTGTGCCAATAAAACTATTAAAAAAAATTTTAAGGGCAGAACTTCAAAATCTCAGAAACACTTATCAAGACGATAGCAAAATGTGAAGCTGTTTTTCACAAGGCATGGCCTCCATCTAGGTTGATACCCTTTTGAAGACAATGTCTC
The DNA here is from genome assembly GCA_004026705.1 of Nesogale talazaci. Classification (NCBI taxonomy): domain Eukaryota; kingdom Metazoa; phylum Chordata; class Mammalia; order Afrosoricida; family Tenrecidae; genus Nesogale; species Nesogale talazaci. The sequence goes on from PVJH01004572.1 coordinate 46,182, forward strand.
CAGGTCTCTAACTCCCACGGCTGATCTTACCAGTCAGAAGGCAGCTGTGACATCCTCAAGGGACTCAAAATCTTGTTTCTTTGTAATGGTCTTTGGGTTTTAGGAACAAAAATAAAGCTGAAGGGGCAAGATCTAGGTTGGAGCATGGATGTGCTAAAGCTTCCCATTGAAGTCTATGGAGCAGCTCTTGCTGCCCTGCAAGAATGTACAGGTTATGCTATTGTGATGGGGGAAAATTTCCCGGCCCATTTCTCCCCAGTACAGTTATGACAGAATTAGAAAGGAAACCACTCTGTATGGAGATTAAAATGTGGATGGCAGAGCTAATGGCGGGGTGATAAGGATATAACAGATGAGGCCAAAGAAATAAGGGGCCAGGCCACATAGAGCCCTTTGAGTAAAGTGTGGTCTTGGGTCTTAAGACCGTGGGATCATAGAAGGGGTTCAAACTGGGCATTGCTTGAGTGGGAAGGTATTAGTATCAGATTAACCTTTTTCTCTGATCGCATGATATACCTTGAATTAGAAGAAACCAAATCAATATAAGGTGTGGTAGACAGAATATTGACCCACGAGGATATTGTTATCGAATGCTCCTCTAACCAAAAATATAAAAAATGGATGGCATTAATAAGCAAAAGTCTCTTGTAATATAAACAACTAACTTACTGATATCAAGTCAAAATGTCCCTGTGAGTTTCTGAAACTCTAACTCTAAACTCTAACTCTAAAGTGGCCTTGTGCAGCAGATTGACCTAATGCAATAGTCTTTTAATCTTCTGATACTGCTTCCATCAGCACTGACTGTGGATCCACGCAAGACAAAAATCCTCGACAACCTGAACCTTTTCTCCATTTATCATGATGCGACCTATTGGCCCAGGAAGGATGAGTTTGGTCTTCTGTACATTGACGTGCCCTTCACAATGGAGGCTACCATCCTTGCTCTGCATCAGCAAGTGTTTCGAGCCCTTCTCGCTTACAGCAAGCAAGGCTGTGCCATCTGCAGACCGCAGGCTGCCGATTAAGCCTTCCTCCAATCCCGATGCTCCATTCGTCAGGAAACCCGGCTACTCTGGCGATTTGCTCGGCACGCAGACTGAATCAGTGTGGCGAGAGGACACAGCCCTGGAGCACACTTCTTGTGGGTTGGCGCTCCTCCCTCGTTCTGTTTTACAACTGCAAACAGACGCTGAGTTTTCGCTGTAGAAGATCTATTTGGGAACAGAGTTTTCTACTTCCACTTGTTAATCTCTTCCTACTTCCCTCTATGAAACTTTAACCTTTTAAATTAGATCACCCAAACTACCCATATAAAATATATCACAATCACTGACCAATACAACGTTCTCCCACACCGATGCCAAGAAGTCCTGGTGGTGCCTGGTTAAGGTCATGGCTGCTGCCCAGAAGAGATCCATAGTTTGAAACCAACAGCCACACCGCAGGAGAAAGATATGGCAGGCTTTCTCCATAAAGGTTACAACCAAGGCAGATGTTGCGGAGGATGTGGGGGACTGGGAACCTTATCCACTGCAGGGAAGACTGTAAGATGGTAACTACTCTGGTAAATGGCATACTGTGCCCTCAAAAAAACAGAGCTACCCGATGATCTGGTGATCCCATCTAAAAGCAGGGACGGGAACAGTTGTGAGCACTACACGAGTATGTTCATTTCCACTTCATTCACAATAGCAAAAAAAAAAAGAGGGGGGGGGAGGAAACTGAAGTGTCCATCAACAGACAAAAGGATATGAAAAATGCGGCGCGAACATACAGTAGAATGCTATGCAACCATAAAGAACCATGAAGAATCCAGAAAACATAGCACGGGGGACCCAAAGGACATAATATTAAGTGAAATCAATCAAGCCCATAAAATATTATATGATTTCCCTTTAGAAGACAAGAATAGATATACAAAGAGACTAAAGTTCATTGATAATTATCCGGGACACAAGGGAGACAGGGAAGCTCACCTTTGATCAAAGATACTTATTTTTGGTAATGGGAAAAGTAGGCTACATGATCAAAGTCAATGATGTCTCTGAGAAGCACTCAAGAGAAAAGGATGATACATGTAAGATGGCAATTCCAACAACAATCAAGAAAAATGTATCATCACATATAAGGATCTCTGGGCAAGCTTTTAGGGAAGCATTAGCATGGCTAACTGCAAGGTTAGCAGTACAAAATCATCACCCACTCAATAAGAGGAAAGTGGGGCAGCCTGCTCCCATAAAGATTTACAGCCTTGGGCTGAGCCCTGGTGGCGTAGAGGTTGTGCGCGGGACTGGGGTCCACTGGGACAGAGGTTCAATTCTAGTAGTGGGGCTGGGCCTTCTACTCCCACCACCAGAGAGCAGTGATACCCCCTCCTCCCCCCCAAAAAAAGATTTACAGCCTTGGTAACTATAAAGGGTCACTATGACTCAGAATTGACGCAATGGTAGAAAGAGTGGGATTTTTTTGGTTAGGTCTTATGATCACATGTGTTTGTACATGCATATAGGTTACACAGGTAGTTACAGTTATATGCGCATGTGATAACAGAAGTGTATCAATATATGTGTAAATACAGATATGTGATGTCCAGGCCCACTGGAGTCCCAACTACAGATAAACTTCAAAAAACAAAACAAACACCTCAATGCCAGAGAGTCAATTCTGAGGCACACCTCAGACAACTGAGACTGGTTCTCTAGGTTGGAAAGTTTCGTGCCATAGTCTCATGGGTCAACTCAGCCAGTTGGCATAATATGTCTCATAAAGTCCAACTTTAAATCCTATTGAGTGATAATGTCTGAGGCCTTAAAAGCCTGCAGTCCTGTAAGACTCAATGATTGATCTCTGTTCATCATGAGTGAACAAATAAGAGCGTGACCAAAACCTTAGAAGAAACAAGTCTACAAGGCTGACAGACTGCATGAGCCACAGCCTCTCTACCCTGAGACAAGAAGAACTAAATGGTGCCTGAGCTAGACTGGGTTAACTAGAACAAGAAATCCAGTGATACTCACACACAAATGTGTAAGAGAGAGCTTTATATCAACAAGCACTTATATATCAAACATCCCAGTCCAGTCTGATGCTAGTCCACTAGTCCAATACTAGTCCCTAAGGCCCTCCTTCAGAATCACGAAGCCACATGCAATGATGCAGAATACAGGAAGATCACAGGCTGGTGGGTACAAAGTCTTGTGGAAGCATTACCTCTGGCAGATCTTGGCATGACTCGTCAACAGGAAAGTGAAGGCCTAGATAGGTAGGTAGGTAGATAGATAGGTTCCCAAGACCTTCCTTACAAGAAGGTCATGCCCTTAAGGAGGTACCATCAGGCTGTGACATGAGTGATAGGTTAGACTCCACCCCTGCACTTCTATATATCAAGTTGATGTGAAATTATGTAACTACAAACACTAACCATTCTGACAGGGACCACAATAGAAGGTCTTGAATAGAATGGGGGGAAAATGTAAAACAAATTCTTTCAGAAAGGTCAGGCTAACTGGACCAGTTGAGACCAGAGATTCCCTGAGATTATTATCCTGAAACAGGCTTAAACCCTTGAACCAAGTCTATTCCAAGGTCACCTTATAGCAAAATAGCAGAATGACACACAAAATAAAGAATATACCCTGTAAGACTGGTTCTCCATTAAAAAAAACCTTCTTTGGCTAAGCCCTGGGGGTGTAGTGGTTGAGTGTGGGACTGCGGCTCACTGGGTTGGTTGTTCAAATTCAGCAGCAACTCTGCAGGAGCAAGGCTGGGTCTCCCACTCCCACCAGAGCGCAGTGATGCAAAAAAACAACAACACTTCTTTATGAGTTACTAGTTTTAAAACAAAGATGATAAGAGAACAGGCAAACTAGACTACTAAGAGATAAAACAACCAGAGCACAATTAAAAAGAGAGAAAAAAGGGGAACTACTGCCACTGCGCAAACTGTGTGGAAATCATCCAAGGGGAACCTAACTTGTGGCAAAAAGTTTCACCAAAAAACACAAGTGAAATAAAACCTCAAACATGGGAAAGAAAAGATGACAAGAGCCCAGTGACCGTTATGTAACCAACTCACCTGTCCGTCTAGGGTCACTATGAGCTGGAATTGAATTGATAGCAATGCGGTGGGTATCTAACCCACCCGTCCCTCCATTACCACGGGAGCATCATGCCAACTGAGTTGTTGGTGGGGCCTATTCAGTGCCAAGTCAAACACAGATCATTCTCTGCACTTGCCCTTCAACTTCCTCACAGGACAAGCTGACTGCTGATAAAGAGAAGTCCCTGCCACATTTAGGAAGTTCGAACATATGATTAAAAGTGGTGCCAAACTTCCTAGTGCCGGTTACCCTTCTCACACTAATGGCCCAGTTCGCCTCGCGTCACCAGCCGTAGCGTGTGCAGACCTCTGCAGTCCTCTAAAGGACACACGCAGTGGGTACATCTAGGTGCACATTCCTGGGAATATGAAGGGTCCTGCCAGATCTCAGATGTCAGCGTGGGAAAGTGGTAAGGACCTATCTTCAGAACCATGAGGTCAGACTTGGTGATAAAGGGACACTTCCAGAATAAGAGAGGAACAGTCAGAGGCCTCCAAAGAGAAAGATATATATATATATATATATATATATATATATATACACACACACACACACACACATACATACACATTTACATAGAGCTATATACACACATATATACTGGCAAAATGATAGCCATCTGGGACCATTAACTCTGGGGCTAATGGCCTTAACAGGCAGAACTATAGCCACCACTAGGAGATGTAATCGGGTCAACGTTGACCCACAGGGACCCCATGCATGTGAGAGAACTGTCCTCCGCAGGGTGTTCAGTGACTCATCTTTCAGAAGCAGACAGCCTGACCTTTCTTTCAAGGGGCCTCTGGACGGACCCAAACCTTTCGGTGTGCTACCAAGCAAACCAGCCGCACCACTCGAAGCCTCATACAAGCCGTCTCCCTTCTACAACACAGCACCCTGCCTGATGCTCCGCAGGCACCCTGTGCACTAAACTGCTGGGGGCAGAAAAGTAGGTGCTTCAGTCACAGAAGATTGTAATAAAAAATACCTCAAAGGAGCATTAGCCCACACCTTTGCTACACCCAAACCTATTCATACCCTAATTTCTTATATACTGAATAAATAAGTCCACCCTTGTCAGCAGTTTCTTGTACTGTGGTGGGCTGTGTGTTCCTGTGATACCAGAAGCTGTATTACCAGTCTTTTAAATACCTGCAGGGTCACCAAGGGTAGAGAGCATTCAGCAAAGTTCACAGACCAGGAAGAAGGAAGAGGCTGTCCACTTCCAGTTAACCACAGGAACCCTTAGGAACCATAGGGGAACATTGTCAGATCTCCTGAACATTTATTAAGTACTTCTATTTGGGTGCTCTTACATCTCATCACAATGCATCCATTCATCCATTGTGGCAAGGACATTCGTACATGTTGCCATCAATTCAAAGCATTTTCTTTCTACTTGAGCCCTTGATATCAGCTCCCCATTTCTTCCCCCACCATCTCCACCTTATGAACCCTTGATAATTTATAGATTATTTTCCTATCTTTCATCGCACTCCTCACCCACTTTTCTGTTGTTCATCCCCATGGGGGGAGGTTATAGATTGATCCTTGTGATTGATTCCTCCTTTCTCTGCCCACTTTCCCTTAATTCTCCTGCACTCTCTGTTCTCACTGTTGGCCCTGAGGGGTTTCTCTACCCTGTATTCCTCGTGTTGCTGGATCTCATCTGTAGCACTGTGCATGTTCTGGTCCACTCTGATTTGTAAGGTAGAATTGAGGTCAGGATAGTGGGCAAAAGAAAGCATTAAAGAACTAGAGGAAAGTTGTGAGTTCCATCGGTGCTATACTGCACCCTGACTGGCTCATCATTTCCTTGTGTCCCTTCTGTGAGGGGATGTCCAAATGTCTATGGATGGGTGTTGGGTCTACACTCCATGCCCCTCCTCACATTGGGCATGGTTGTGTTCTGGGTCTCAGATGCCTGATCCCGATCCCAGGGGAGTTCTGTGAGATGTAGTGCAGGAAGATTTGAAGGCTCTTCTCAAAAGAAGACTGGGGGGGCTGAGCCCCGGTGGCGTAGCGGTTGTCCGCAGGACTGCAGCCCACTGGGATGGAGGTTCAATTCCAGTTCCAAGGAGCAAAGGCTGGGCCTCCTACTCCCACCACCTGAGGGCAGTGATGCCCCCCCCCCCCAAAAAAAAAGAAGAAGACTGGGTAGGAGCTGCCTTTTCACACCAGAGACAGCTGTAAGAACACGAATGGTATAATTTTGCTTTCAGGATCTTCATTTGCTCATGGGGCAGGTCTCAAAATGAGTAGAAACCTTTGCACATTTCCATTAGCAATTGCAATGTGGAATATGCAACGTATGAATCTAGAAAAAAGTGGGAGCTACTGACATTAATGGCATGCAGAGATGACATCATCTCTTAGGCATTCTCACTCAGTACCATGGAGTGGATGCTGGCTCATCGTTACCCTGTACCAGTGCTGTCAAACTGGCGGCCCATGGGCCACGGGGTAATTCTTTTGTGGCCCATGAAGCCCTGAAATAAAATGAAAATAGCAAAAAATTTTTAAAAAGCAGCGCTTAGGAAGATCGAAGCAATACCGTACACACAATTCCCTTGTTAACTACTGAAGAGGAGTACAATCACAAATGCAGAGTTGCTCGTTTCAATTGAGTGTGACAGCCCTGCCCTCGCCCACGGGGTGGCACAGCCCTGTGGGATCTGACAGTGCAGTGCTTGCGGGACGGGTCGGCTCTGGGCTCATGCTGAGTGTGAACCAACAGGGCAGCACCGAACAACACACTAAAGGAAGAAGTTCTGTTTTCTCTTAAGCTGAGCAAAAGTCACAAGTCTCAACACTTTGAAGTACTGCCCATGTAGTTACTCTGGGTCCTTCTCCAGGAATCCTGCTGATGGGTTAAATCAGTCTTTTTAGTTTTGGGGTGATCTGCCCCGTACCTCAGTAATCCAGGGCCACACTAAGAACACCAATGTATTCCATTCACTGGCTAATGTCTACATACTAAACTGATTATTTTTTTTTTAGCAATAGTTCTTGGGTGAATTTTACATGCAGTTCCCGGCATCAAGTATTCATCCCCTAGGCAGACACTTTAGAATACAATTGATATTTTCTCTTTGAGGCTAAGAACTAAAAAGCATTCTAGACTTATTAATCTAATTTCAAAATCCAGAGATTGAATAAACACACACAGGAGCCCCTTAATTCTTTTATTTTGAGGATATTGTTACTTGCTAGTTCAATTTAAATGAATTCAAGAGATTTGGGGTGTTTACTAGGCTGCTAACTCTATTATCTAAAACCAAGTAATATGTCTTCCATGAAAAGCTAAATAACAATGAAGTCAAGCAGTTAATTTTAGTTTTGTCAAACAGAGCACTCTAAGAAGGAGGTCTTTTCTAAGTAGACTGCCATATGTCTTCATGCTTTTGATGAATAATTTTTAATAAAGAAGAACATTCTTCTGTAATGATGGGAGGACCCTCTGCAGAAAAATTTAACCCAATTTCCACTTGGCTCATCTGCCCTGGCCAATAACCTCTTAGAATTTCAGAGTGGCCTCGTTCAGCAAGATGCCTTCAGAGAACACATCAACTATGCTCTGTGCTCCCAATGAACACCTGGAATCTGATATTAAAATACAGTCTTGCTGAGCCCCGGAGACACAGTGGTTGTGTGCAGGACTGCAGCCCACAGGGTTGGTGGTTCAAATCCAACAGCAGCTCTCCAGGAGCAAGGCTGGGCTTCCTACTCCCACCAGGGCAGTGATGCCCCCCCCCCCCAAAAAAAATACAGTCTTTTACAGTAACACCCCTGAGTGGTGGAGAGTGTTTGTACTTGTTAGCTTCCATAAAGATTGGTGGTTCAAACCCACCCAGTGACCCCATGATGCCACAGAAGAAAGGCCTGGGGACCGGCTTCCGTTGAGGTCACAGCTAAGAAAATCCTACAGCACTTTTCTCCACAGCACACAGGGGCTCACTGTGAGCCAGGTGACTCAAGGGCAAGTGTCATCTTTCCCAATCACCCCAGACAAACACACACAGATCTGTGCCCTGAGAATGACACAGTCCAGAAGGAGGAAATAATACTTCAAAAGAAGAGCTACAGGGGCTGAGCCCCAGTGGCACAGTGGTTGAGTGTGGGGCTGCGGCCCACTGGCTTGGTGGTTCAAATCCAGCAGCAGCTCTCCAGGAGCAAGGCTGGGCCTCCTACTCCCACCAGAGGGCAGTGATGCTCCCTCCAAAAAGAGAGTAAGAGCTATAAAAATTGAAACAATGTTGCAAGTAGATTAAAAAATTCAACATACTGAAAATGAGCATCCTCCCAAATTGACCTACAGGTTTTATGCAATTCCTTATGAACGCTCGGGAAAGTTTTCCTATAGAATTTATTACGCATATTCTACAGTTTGTACTTGACCAGGCAGGGAGGTTTCCATTGTGCCCAGAGTTTCAGTAAAAATAAGTTTTAAATGACAACTGTTCTATCTCATGCTGAGGAATGAACAGGCCTATATGATCCCCTTAAAGTGCTAAAGATCAGATTGTGGGCACACAGAATAATACTAAGGGGATGACAAGTTTTTCAACACAATAAAGAGTAAAGAAAAGGGCTGAGCCCCGGTGGCGTAGTGGTTGTGCGCGGGACTGCGGCCCACTGGGATGGAGGTTCGATTCCGGCTCCCAGGAGCAAAGGCTGGGCCTCCTACTCCCACCACCTGGGGGCAGTGATGCCTTAAAAAAAAAAAAGAAATTAAAAAAAAAGAGTAAAGAAAAATGGTATCCGACTTCTATTGCTCACACAAGTCTACTGAACATCTGAATAAGCCCAAGGCAAAAAACCTCATTTATAAGGAATAATGGGCTAGAAAGGGTCTTCTTACCCACATTCATCGGCTGTCACTCCATATGGACCCTATGCCTAGGATCCTCCAGTGTGGAGGGAAGGGTGCCCTCCCAAGAAGATGGATGATCAATGGTTATCAGACACAATTTTTATACAATGTTGCTGCTACTGCCACCACCACCACCCAGTGGCAAATAAAGTGGCATAAACCATCCCAGGAAAGATACACGTCCTTTCTTCATAAAAATGAAAGGCAGGTAACAAGGACGGCTAGCCTGAGGTGGGGTTTTAGTTTACTGCCCTCATTCTAGATGTAAGTGACTACTGTGACCTAGCTCTAAGGTGTTGCGATAAATTCCATTTTGGCTTGCTCGTACACACGTGACAGTGGAACACTGCACCTGATGGGAGCTGTGTTCTGCCCAAAAGGGAACTCGCTCCCCATTGCAGGGAGTTCCAGAAACGCAATGCCTCGTTGGAATCCAGCAAAATAGCAGATGGCAGGCTCTGGTCACCTGTCTCTGAGGGTGGTGGGTGTTTGTAACCCGAGAATGCATTTCCAATGAAGGTTAAAACCTTCTTGTTGCAAGAAGGGAGGAAGAGGAAGAGAGCTGGTCCAAGCTCCACGCCACCGACACATGATGCTCAGAGGAATACATCCCTCTGGAGACCCATTGCGCCACAGAAAGGACTGGGCAAACGATTCCTGGGGGCACGAGAGAGGAGAGGAGAAGGGGGTGGGGACAAACACATGTACGGGTTGGGGGAGCAACAAGTGGTCGGGAATCAATGGAAAGGAGGGTGTGGGAGGTCTGGTCAGGATTAAGCAAAGACAATGAATCTGCGAGAAAACAATGAAACGCCAATGAAGGTGGAACATGATGGTGGGACAGGAGAGAAATGGAAGGAAATAGAGGAAGAACTAGAAGGCAAAGGGCACTTACAGAGGTCTAAACATAGGTATGTCCATACATAGATACAACTATCTATTATAAGGTGGGAATAAATTGAAGAACATATCTATAGGCCAAATATTAGGGCAGCAGGTGGACCTTGGGCCCTCATCCTGGTGCTCCCTGAATGCAAGAACACATTGTTCTATGAATCTGGCATTCCTCGAGGCTCACTGGCCCAACACAATCACTGAAGTAAAATGGGTGCACAAACAAATGTGGTGATGAAAGCTGATGGCACCCAGCCATCAAAAGATATATCTGGTGTCTTGAAAGCCTGAAGATAAACAATACACCATTTACCTGAGAAGAGACCACAGCCTCAGCCATCGTGGTCACATGGTGGTGAAAGTGGTGAAAGGTCTAGGCAATAGACATCAAATGGGGGGAAAAAAAACTTATATCACTGTGTGCACACATCCCCAAGGTACCCATTGAGGACATGTAGGAGCATGAGCAAGGGTGGTGAAGAAAGCAGATGGGCCCAGCTATCAAAAGATATAGCATCCGGGTTCTTAAAGGCTTGAGCATAAACAAGCAGCCATCTAGCTCAGAAGCAACAAAACCCACCATAAAAGAAGATCACTTGCCTGTGTGATAATGAGGTGCTGCAACAATCAGGTATCAAAGAACAAAATTCAAAAATCAATGGACCAATTGACTCCCAATATCCCTGAAGACAAATGGTTACAGAGGCAAACAGTTGAAGAAACGATGGTGCCCAGCTACCAAATGATTGAATGCCTGGAGTCTCAAAGACTTGAAGATAATCGAGTCACCATTCAGCGCAGAAACAGCAAAGCCCACTTGGAAGAAGCACACTAGCATGTGTGTTCAAGAGGGCCGAAGGGAGCAGATATCGAGGACCAAAGAACAAGAATCAAATCATTACGAATGAGGGGGAGATCAGGGTGGGGACCTAAGGCCCACTGGGGAGTGGGCCTCTCCTTTACAGGGGAGTCACGGGAGGAGACAGACCAGTCAAGGTACAGCCAGGCAGTGATGATGCATACAAGTTCCCTCTAGTTTCTGAAGCCTTCCTCCACACCCCCCCCCCCCACCATCATTGTCCCAACTCTACCTTACAAATTCAGATGGACTGGAGAAGTCACACTAGCATAGAGGGGAGCTGGAGTTATGGGGAGACCAAAATGGTTAGGCCCCTTCGGGCCAATTGTTAGATTGGAGAGGTTGGAAGGGTGGAGAGAAGGTGGGATAGAGAGACGGAACCAACAGCAAAAATATACACATAAGCTCCTATTTGAAGGATGGGCATCAAAGGAGTGGGTTGGGGGAGAGGTCGGGCAGTGTAAGATAAGACAGAACAATAATAATGTATAAAGTATTGTGGGTTGGTGGGGTGGAGAGAGCAGGGGAAGAGAGAGGAAGGGATGGAAAAGCCGATACTAGGGGCTTAGGGGAAAAGACGATTGGAGAACGATAATAGCAGTGGACATGTGAGGGTGCTTGACACAGTATACTTATATATGTATTGTGAAAAACGATATGAGCCCCCAAAAAATGACTTAAAAAAAAACCTTCTTGTTGCTTTTACATCTGGGGAGCTTGTGATGTAGCTTCTCTAAAACTCAAACTCACTGCATCACATGGTTGCCGACGGTTAATGAGACCCTCTAGGGCACGGTAGAACTGCCCTTGTGAGGTTCCGAGCCTCTAAGTCTTGAGGGGAGCAGACAATCCTGCCCCTTTCTTACAAGGTGGCTGGTGGTTTCAAATGCTGACCTTGCCGACAGGAAGGCAAAGCCACGACACCACCACTAAAATGTGTTGATAAAACTCCTTTCTTCCGTGGTCCCCTGCCCCCAAGCACTGGCTTCTAGTGCCTGATCAGCGGCCCTTTTAATAGACACAATTCACACCTGGGTGTTATCTCTCCTTTCACAGAAACATACTGTCAGTGAGGCAGTCTTGTGTCATTTTATGTATGCTTGTCTCAACTGCAGGTTTGATGCAGAAATTCCCTCATTGTATATTATACATTGAGGCTTGCTTTTAAAATACAGCCCCACGAGTTGTTATGTGAAGGAGCCCAGGTGGCAGAGTGAGTTAAGTGTTGGGCTGGAAACCACAAGGCCAGGTGTTTGACTCCACTCACTAGCCCCTCCACTAGCCTGGCCTCTGACAAAGCCAACAAGTCTGTGGACCCTTCCCTTGTCTGTGGACTCCCCCGACTAACGCCTGCCTCCCACTGACTGCCCCATTGCTCTTGCCTTTCCTAGACCCCTCTCTGTGCCCTCGACGCTGTGTCTCCTTGTCTGCGTGCCATGTCGATTTGCATTCCCACCTGGAGTGCTAGCTACTGCATGCTCCACTTTACAATGGCTTTTAGCATTGAGATGTAGTGTTAAAAACTATCACTCCAAAGCATGCCTGGACTTCCTACTGCACAGTTCACGTTCTCTTTCCTAGTTTCCCAGAACTCGTTTGAGTGTATTACAGAACTCCGAAAGGCTGTACTGTAAATAACGATCCATACATCTGCATCGGCTGCTGGCTGGGAACGGCTCAGGTGGGGCCAATGGACAAGCGCCTGACACAAAGCGGGTTAGAGGCTGCACAAAACTTGATTCCTACTTCAAACAAGGTGGATTAGCTTACTACTTTGTTTTTGGCAGACATCAGCCTGCTGGATTAGCTTACTACTTTGTTTTTGGCAAGTAGGGAGGTCTATTCTTAAGGTCCAGGGAAATGCTAGAATGTTTTATTATATTTATTTGAAACGGACTCGGGCAAAGGTCTCTGAGGACCCCCATTTACAGAGAAAGGACTGAGATAGAAGACCCAGTTCCTTCAAAGTCCTGTAAATTAGCAGTCACATGAGGAGTAAAATTAATTTGCTGCTAAATAAACATAGAAATCTGGAAGTCAAGAAATTGGAAAGCACGCTACCTGGCCTACCAACTGAAAGATTGGTATTGGGTCCATTCCCAAGAAAGGAGACCCCAAAGAAAGTGGAATTCGTGTTATAACAGCATCAAGAGCACATGCATGCAACATTCTTCTGAAAATCACTGAATACTGGCTGAAGCAGTGCATGAACGGGGAACTGCTAGAAACTCAGAAGAGAAGGTGGCCCCAGTGGCAAACTTACTGACGTCAGCTAGCTCTTGGGTGCAAACAGAATTCCAGACATCTATTTACTTATATAGGCTACGTTGTTTCTCAAGCGGCATTCTTTTTCATTGAGGTTCTAATAGTTCATTGCAATGACCCCCCAGAACTCACACAGCACAGACACCCCTTCCCCCCCAGAACTCACACAGCACATTCACGAGGAAGGGGCTGATTTGAGAAGTTAGTGGAAACCAAACTCCCTGCCATCAAGTTGATTGCGACTCCTGCAGCGACAGCCACCTGAAACTCACGGAGCGGAACTGCCCCCTGGAAGCCTGCAATGGCTGACCTTGCAGCCCGGCGCCCCCAGGAGCCCGTGACATGCAGTTAACAGGCGAGTGACAACGCAAGTGAAGATGTTCAGGAGAGAGACGTGTTAATAAATGTCTTCTAATAAGTTCCCAAAGGAAATGTGCTGTGAACCTCAACCCAAAGGCAGTGAGCTCCAGCTCCATGGGTCAGTGAACCAACCTTCTGAGTCAGGTGGCCAGAGCCACCCCAGCCCAGAGAGCCCCCGCCAAGGGCACTGAGCTTCAGGCGCAGCCCTCTCCACCTTCCTCAGGCACAGGAGCAGGCAGCTGACTGGTTCTGGGGCGGACAAGCCCACAGCTCTCTCTCATGCTCTGGCACCTGGCTCTCTCGCTGCTACTGCTCCTCGGCCACTCACCAGAGGTCAACGCTGCCTGTGAGGACTACGTAGGTTCACGGCACAGGGATCTTGGGGTCTAGACAACACGCTCCACACTGGGCTCTTCCTGCTTCTCGGAGAGCTCATTTTGTATCCAGCAGGATGCCAATCCCACATGAATCCTATTGACAATTACGCTCAAGTGGATCCTATCAGTGTCTTCCCTAGTGTAGGAAAAGGTCATTTAGGGTGAGTTAGAGATTTGGAGTAGGACAGAGGTCGGCAAACTGCGGCTTGCGAGCCATATGCGGCTCTTTCAGTGTGAACTGCGGCTCGGAAGTACTGTTGAAAACATTTGAAGGTTATTATTTCACATCACGGTGATTTCATTTGTTTGGAAAAGCAAGGATCTTGAGTGGTTTTTAAGTTGTTAGGAGGGGTTTCTCAGGGCTGAGCCCTGGTGGCATAAGTGGATGGGTGTGGCACTGCGGCCCACAGGCTTGGCAGTTCAAATCCAGCTGCGGCTCTCAGGAAGGGTTTTTCTTGTTTGTTTGTTTGCTTGTTTTTTTAAGAGGAGCTTATACCAAGGGCTCAAGTGGAAAATGTTTGGAAGTGAATGTGGCAACATGTGTGCAAATGTGCTTGATACAGATGATGTATTGAATGTTATAATAGCTGTAAGAGCTCCCCCAAAAATTATTTTTTAAAAAAAAGAGGGGAAAAAAGTTGTTAGGAGGGACAGGATTGGCTCTTCGGTCTCAAGAATTTACTGACTTCTGGGGTAGGAGAACCACATTAAATTATTCACGGGACGTACGCTTAAGCATTTAACTGTGTGGATCAGAACAAACTGAGAGCCATATCGAAGTGAATGGGAAATTCAGAGCACTTCCTTGTGCTCCTGCAGAACCTGTACATGGATCGAGGGGCAGTTGTTGGAAGAGGGACTATTTTGTAGGTCAGAGTTGTATCCCCTCACACTATACATTTCCATCTCTTGGCTGAACCAACAATCCACAACTCAGGCTAAAGGAAGAACATGGCTTTAAGACCTAAGGAAGGCTTGTGAACAACCTGTGAAGGATATGCCTTGGAGGAAGCACAGTCAGAATAGAATGTTCCTTAGCAATAAGGAGACTGAGACTCTGTCCCGAAAGCTTTGGACATGTTATCAGAAGAGAGGAGTCCCTGGAAAGGGGTATCGTGCTGGGTACAGTAGAAGGCGGGCGATAAAAAAGAGGATGACCACTAAGGGGATGGAATGACACAGTGGCTACACCAATCAGCTCCAACATGAGGATGGTGCAGGAGGGGGCACCACCTCCTTCTGTTGTGCATAAGGGCGCTGCGTTGGTCCTGACTTGACAACAACCAACAGATCTAGAGTGCATGCTCACTTACAAACAGCAGCAGCTCAGAAAGAAACGCACTGTCCTCATCCAGTACCACGCCATGTGTTCTCAGGGTTAAATGTCCAAAGTACTTGGGACATAACTATGGGTATAATTTAATCTCTTGAACCTTACATCTTTGTCCTGGGCGAGGACAGGCAGCAATGCAGTCTTTGGTTTCCCTTTAAATAAGAACTCTTGACACCACCACTACTAGGAATAAAGAGAATGTCTTAAATAAGGGAAATTAAATGCTCTAATAAAATTACAATATTCTATTTACAGTGAAAATAATTGTGATACTGTACATATTAGTTCAGATATCCCTTTTGATAAAACTCAAGTAAGCGCTGTTGCAAATGCCTCTAAAAATGTATACGTTGCTTTCCTGTCTGTGCTGTCTTCATGGATAGCACAGCGTCACCATGGTTGAAATGTCATTACACTTGGACAGAGGGATTCATTCGCCCTCAGCAGCTACTTGCCACCACATTTTGTGGACCCACAGGCCTCTCATTTCTTCTTCTTTCTGCTCACTTGTACGGTATTTTCAGAAATCGTTTCCATTACTTCTGTCAGCAGTATTGCTGCTGCTAGCACATTGACTTTGAATATCCAAACTTAGTCCCTTCCTGATCATTCTGAACTATTTTTTTAAGGCTCATACAGCTCTTACCACAATCCATCCATCCATTGTGTCACGCACATTTGTACATTTGTTGCCATCGTTTTCAAAACATTTTCTTTCTCCTTGAGCACTTGCTATCAGCTCATTTTCCCCATCATCCCTAGCAAACCCTTGATAATTTATATAGTTATTATTTTCGAACTATCAATGTATTGTGGCACCTAACATTTGTTGGAACTCCATCTCATGTAAGAACGAGGGGGAGAGGGGGGGCTGAGCCCCGGTGGCATAGTGGTTGTGTGTGGCATTGCGGCCCACTGGGATGGACTTCAATTCCAGCAGAGGCTCCACAGGAGCAAAGGCTGGGTCTCCTACTCCCACCACCAGAGGGCAGTGATGTCCCCCCCAAAAAAAAAGAACGAGTGGGGGGTTTGCTTCCCAGTGGAGTGGGGACTACCACAAAGTAAGGCACAATCATCTGTACTGACTGGAGGCCCAAAAGAAGGCACTCTGGCGGTAGAATGGTTAAGGCATCATCAGACTGATTGACAGACCAGACTCCAGCCAAACACGTAGCTATCAAGCTGACATGAAATTATGTAACATCCACAATAGAGAAAAAAGAAAGTTGACTTCATAAAATACAAGGAGCCCTGATGGGTTTACAGTTCAAAACAACCAGCTATTTTTCTATGGGAGAAGAATGAGGTTGTGTGCACCCAAAGTGGGTGAAGGGGGACATCGGAGAGTGTAAGATGTGCCCAAATGCCAATAATTTATAAAGTACCAAGGGTTCGCGAGGGAGGTTGGGGGGGGGGGGATGAGGAGCTGATACCAAGGGCTCAGGTAGAAATAAAGTGTTTTGAGAATGATGATGGCAACAAATGTACACATGTGCTGGACACAATGGATGGACGGAAGGATTGTGATGAGTGGTATGAGTCCCCGGTAAAATGATTTAAAAACAAACAAACCACAGTGAGTCTGGGAGACCAGGGGGTGCAGTTCTGCGGTGTCCTAGAGGGCTGCTATGCTGTGCGTCTGAGTCACCTCAGGGGCACTGGGTTCATAATCTACCCCCTCACTTCTCAGTGACCTCCTTTCCTGACAGGTCCTATTTACCACAATAAAATACGTCCGGCCAATGACTGTGCCCATTCATTAGCAACACTCACCTAGCGATCACGAACGTTCAGGTGTGAAAATGAGGCTCACTGGGCTGTGAGGGGTAAGATGATGGGTCACCTTCATTCAGATGATGGGCTCTAAGTGGTTTGGTAGCTATGTGATGATGTAATCAGCCATGAGCTCATGAAGGAGTCCCCGACATTTTGTGACCTGATACGGTCATCCTCCATCCATGTGTCTGTCATGTCGCTGGTGCATAATGACCTGACCTTTGAAAGCTAACCATTTCACTAAGAGACGGTCTAGATGAGAAAAAAAGGGGCTTGGGGGGAGCACTACAGGAAAAAGAAACACACATTGAGCAACTGCCTCTGTGCAGGTGTTGTTTGGGGTGCTGTGTCACTGCAATGATGGAGAAAGCATGACACAGGCATGTTTGTCATGTCACGGGGGAGGGGAGACAATGGGGGTGGCCTGCGCGTCACCGGGAAATGAGATGAGGGTTTGGCATGAATAACCTGCAGTTGCAGCAAGAAGGAGTCATAAGGCAAGCTGTGAACAAGAACCGCTGTTAATGACACAGGGATGTATGGTAGATGGGGTGGGGGCAGCGGTGCGAAGGAAAGGCTTTAGTGTCTCAGGATCGTGATGGTGAGGATGAGAAAGGGGACGTGAACAGTGAAAGTAAAACGGGCTGTGAACATTCTAAAGGGGCAACTCTGAGAACGAGCAGGAATACCACGAAAATCTGAAAAACGCGCCTGCATTCATTTACTGAGGCATCTTGAGGTAGTAGTCAGCTTCCCAGACCATTCACCCGAATCGACCAGAAGAAGATCAAAAAAGAAACCAGGCAAAATACTGTGTAGGAGACAGCTGTCCAGAGCACAAAGCACTGTGACATGTCCTGCATGCTCCGTGCGCTGCCGCGAATCCAAGGGTTGTAAGAAGAATGACAAGAGGATTTGCTCTCTGCTACAGGGTTCCATTCCAGAGCAAAGTCTTCCTCTCTGGTGTGTTGATGCTCCTACTCCGATAGCCCTAGTGGGTTACAGATTCAGCCTGCTAACCACAAAGTCGGCAGTTCTAAATCACGCGCCTCCCGGGGGGAGAAAAATGAGGCTCTCAACCTCCAGGAAGAGTTAGAGTCTCAGAAATCCGCAGGGGCAGTTCTTGCCTTTCTTACAGGGTCACTGTGAGTTGGAATCAACTCTATAAAGTTGATTTACCCTTGCCCAAGGCTTTCTGTTAACTAAACCAAAGAGAGAGGTGGGGGTGGGGGGGTGGGGGTAGGCCGCAGATGGTGAGTAAAGCAGGAGAGTAGAGGGATTGCCGGAGCAGGGACCTGTCCATGTCACTAGGCATCGTGCCTCCACAGGAAAAGATAAACTCTCTTCTCCCCACCCCCCCGCCCCGCATCACTGCCCTGGTGGGAGTAGGAAGCCCAGCTTTGCTCCTGGAGAGCTGCTGCTGGATTTGAACCATCAACCCTGTGGGGCGCAGCCCCGCACACAACCACTGCCCCACCAGGGCGCAGCTGAACAACTCATTTTTTAAACAAGGCTTTCGAGATGGCAACATTACAATGGCACTTCTTTATATGGCTACACTCCCATTTCACAGAGGCAGTGCATTATTTGATGGGGTTCTTCTAGCAACCGTCTCTAACTCCCACCCAAAGACCTTTCCCTGCGTAAGTTTAGTAAGAAGGTGGGGAGGGTTTCACCTGTGAGGAACTGTAAACAGAATTCCTTGGCGTGGCATCCTGCTGTGTATAAAATGAGCCCTCGGAGAAGCAGGGACAGGGATCTCATGAGGCACATCCTCGGGTCCCAAGATGCCTATGCAGTGAACCTCATGGTCCAGATGACAGCTTGTGCCATCGGGGGAGCAGCAGTACAACCAGGAGCCAAAGCAGGGAACCCAGTGGTGGACGTCCTGACCCACGGAGTCAGTAAAGCTGCGTGCTTCTGTGCGGGAGGCTGCTTGCAGGGGAGGGCGCTTTGGGGCACTTAATTCAGGATGTTGGCCTTGCTGCCCCACCAGGGGGAACCTCCGTGCCTTCAAGTTTATTGGAGTGGGGTGCCTTTGGGTATTTAATGCAGGAAGATGGGTTTGCTGAAATGTAGCTGGATGTCTTCACCTCACAGGTCAGTGGTGTCTCCCTTTGGACATTTATTAGCAGAGCTGAAGCTCTGTCACCAGTCCCGGGGAAAACTGCCCTGAGCATGTCTCGCCAGCATTACGACTTGCTAACGTCCTCAGTAAACCTTTGCATCATGGATTTCCCCTGCGAATTCGGTGTGGTCATTGCAACCCAGATAGATCAAGTAGAGAAGTCAAAGAGAACATTTAATTGGCACCATTTCTCTTTATATTAATAATCAGATTACTTCAAAATAGCTACTAAGCTTACATTTAAAATCACACTCCTTTTTGTCTGGACCTACAACTAGATAGACAGAGGCGCCGACAGAGTCGAGTGGAGTTTGTTGGTTTGCAGCTTTGTTATGTAGCCTTGGGCACATGATGGGCCACAGCTGGGTCTCCACATTGGCAGACTAAAACTATACTAGTCTCCTTCTGTTACTAACCCTGCAAATTGTCATTGTGTAATTATTTATTTGTTCGACTCTTTTTCTCAGTGGATCCAATGTCCTATAAGGACCACTTCTTTTCTATTGGATAGTATTCTCTGTGCACAGCAAAATGAATGATAATGTCTAGATGGCCTCTAATGAAAGCCATAGCAAAGGAAAACTTAATTATTAGCATGTCTTCTTAATAGTGTCCTTTGATAAGCATCGTTCATACTTCGACAATTCATAAATTCCCTTCTTTTTAATATGTAGGTAGTCCTTTCTGGGTCATGTCTATAACCTATCTAGTCCTTTCTGGGTCATGTCTATAACCTATCTGCCAAGCCAAAGTTTATATTCTGCTGTTACTTTGTGATATTTTATAGCTGTAGACATTCAATTGAGAGCTACAAATCTTTAAAATTAACTTTTTGTGCACAGTAGATGGATGATGGGGAAGGTGGATGGGGGATGATTTGCTCCCCATCCTACCCTCCCACCATGTGGCTCATCTTCTTAGGATCATTTGTTGAGAAGACTTCCCCACTGAATTTCTTTGTTATTTCTGTCAAACCACACCTGTGTGGGTCAATTTGGGGGCTTGCTTCTCTGTTGCATGAATCTATCCTTTCACCATTAAGGAGAGTTCAGTATCTTGATTATTCCAACTTTATAAGAGGTCCTGCAATCAGTAGGACTGATTTGCAGTCCTAAGTTGCCCAATTTTCTTCATTTTCAAAACTTGTTTGATTCTATGTATTTTGCACTCCCCCATACATGCTACAATAATTTGTCAGTTTCTAAAAATAAATCCAGCTGAGACTTTGATTGAGATTTGTTAAATCTATAAATCAATTTTAGGGAGAACTGACATTTTAAGTCTAACTTTTCTCCTAGTAGCTTGTACATTTGCATATCTTAAAAAAAAAGCTTTCATGACCTATATCCCCAAGTGTTTAAATGTCTTATTATTTTTCTAAATGCAGAACATGCCATTATTTTTATAATCTGGCCTTCTATACTAAACCAAAAATCAAATTCACTGCTGTCAAGTCAATTCTAACTCATAGTGACCCTGATAGGGATCAAGAACTGCCACTATGCTTCTGAGGCTGTAATGCTTCACAGGAAATGGCCTGTCAGTGTTTAGCCTCAGATGAGCCTTAAGTTAAGAGTTCACCATTTTACCCACTACACCACCATCACCCCTATCTTATACACTAAATAAACCCTTGCAAAGCTTATTTCCCTAGGAGTTCTGTTCGTTCTTGAGGGTTTTCACTGTACATAAACACGTTTCTTTCTAACAGACATCTTTGCTTGTTATTTCTAATCTGGGTGACACTCCTGTAATTTACTTTCGTGGCGTTATCACACTGGCTAAAACCTCAATGTACTGTGGGACAAGGGTGGGGTGCACATCCTTATTTTTGGCAGTAGTGCAGAAATTGGTCTTTCCCCAGGTGTGAGTTGTGAGTTTCTGACAGAGGCCCTTTATCAAGTTGAGGAACTGCCTCCTTATTCTTGTTGTTTTCATCAGGAATGGGTGTTGAATTCTGTCAAAAGCTATGTTTCCATAGTAATGACCACACGGTCCTTCTAGCAGTCTACAATGTAATGGCTTACCTGGAATAAGGTGCTGAGGGACTAACAATGTAATGGTTTACCTGGAGAGGTGCTGAGTGACTAACCCTAGGAGCCCTGGCAGGGTAGTCACTGCTCCGGTGGCTCACTCAGGTGTTAGCAGTTCTGGGTCACGAGCAGTTCTGCTGGGGAAAGAGTAGGTTTCTACTCCTGTAAAGAGTCTCAGTCTCAGAAACCCACAGAGGCAGTTCTACCCTTTTCTCAATGGTAGACATGAGTCAGAATTGACAGGAGAGCAGTGATTTAGGTTTGACCAGGCATCCTCAAACTGGCCAACGGGCCACATGCGGCCTGCCAAAGACATTTATCCAGCTGCTGGGTGTTTTCTGCCACCGTCACCTGTCCTGCTCAGCAGCCAACTCATCCCCTGTGAATTTTTTCATTGTTTTTTTTTTTTAACTGTAAGCTGGCCCTCTAATGGTGTGAGGGACAGTGAACTGGCCCCCTGTGTAAAAAGTTTAAGGACCCCTGGGTTTGACTTTTCATTCCTGGGAGGAGAAAAAAAATGCTGGTGATAATCAATATATAGATTTATTAAGCTTGAAAATATTTTAAGAATTTTTGTATGTATGGTAAAATGCAAAAATAAAGAGTAGATGGAATCACTGTACTATATTTATAAATGTTTACACATTTATAAATTTCAGGATAAATTGTTGAAATTGTTCATGTAAAAATTTAAAAAACATTTCTTAGGTGCAAGAAAATCTATAATGTAATTTGTAATATCATTGTATGGTTGAAGTGTCAAGGTTGCACTAACTAGCATTTCTTGGCAAGATGCCATTTTCCCCTTTTTTGTTAAAGGTTTTGGAAGATTGGTATTTTTTTTCTCTGAATATTTTTATAGACTTCATCAGTGAAACCACCCCTGCCTGGAGCTTTCTATGTGCAAGGATTATGTAATGATAAATTCAGTATCTGTTTCAAGATGTTCTGATGTCTTGTGGTCAGTTTTGCACATTTGTATCTATCAATATATTTGCTTAGTTTATCCAATTTGTCACATTATTTGTGATTTGGTTCATTGTAATATACCCTTTTTATCTTTGCAAAGTCTGGGAGACCTGATGCCCTTTTTTTCCTTCTTGATATGGCAATGATTTTGAACTCCTTACAGTTAACTATGTTTCACTATTAAGCAATTTGTGGAAAACTTGCTTTTAAAGAGTCGGCTTGTTCACATGGAAGAAGCACACCAGTCTGTGATCATGAGGTGTCCATAGGATCAGGTATTAGGCATCAAAGACCCAGAACAAAAAAAGCCTATCATTCTGAATGAGGGACAGTGGAGAGTGGAGACCCAAAGCCCATCTCTGGACAATTGAACATCCCTTACAAAAGGGTCCCAGGAAGGAGACAAGCCAGTCAAGTTGCAGTATAGCACCAAGGAAACAATAACTTTCCTCTAATTCTTTAATGCTTCCTTCCACCATTATCATGACTCCAGTTCTACCGTGCAAATCCAGCTAGACCAGAGCAAGTACATGGGCACAGACCAGAGCTGGAAACACAGGGAATCCAGGATAGAAAAAATCCCTCAGAAACAATATTAAGAGTAGCCATACCAGAAGGGGAAGGGGTAGGTGGAGGGAGAAAGCGGGAATTGACACAATGATCTACCTAGAACTCCCTCCCAGGGGGATGGACAACAGAAAAGTGGGTAGAGGGAAATGTCGGTCAGTGCAAGACATGAAAAAATAATAATTATCAAGGGTTCATGAGGGAGGCAGGGTGGAGGAGGGAGGGGAGAAAATGAGAAGCTGATACCAAGGGCTCAAGTAGAAAGAAAATGTTTTGAAAATGATGGCAACAAATGTACAAATGTGCTTGACACAATGGATGGATTGTGTTGAATTGTACAAGAACACTTTGTTCTAATAATTCAGCAGTTTAATAATTCACCTTCCCAACACGATCGCTGAAGAAGTACACCAGCCTGTGAGATCACAACGAGTCGAAGAGATCAGGTATCAGATACCAAAGAACAAAGAAAATCGTATCATTGTCATACCCTTGTGAATGAGGAGGAGTGCAGAATGGGTACCCAAAGCCCATCAGTAGGCAGCTGGAGATCCCCTTGCAGAAGGGTCTCAGAGAGGAGACAAGTCAATCAGGGTGCAGGGTATAAGGATGAAACATGCAGCTTTCCTCTAGTTCTTGAATGCTTCCTCACCGCTCCCCACCCCCACCACTATCATGATCCCAATTCTACCTTACAAAAATGGCTGGACTGGAGGATGTACACTGGTTTAGATAGGAACTGGAAACAGGGAATCCAGGACAGAAGAACCCCTCAGGACCAGTGAAGAGAAGGGAGACACTGGGAGAGTGGAGGGAAGGTGTGGTAGAGAGGGAGAAGAGATTGCAAGATCTACATCTAACCTCCTCCCTGGGGGGTGGACAGCGGAGAAGTGGGTCAAGGGAGACATCGGATGGTTTAAGATATGACAAAATAATAATAATTTATAAATTATCAAGGGTACAAGAGGGGGAGGGGACTGGGGAGGGAGGGGAAAAATGAGAAGCAGATCCCAGGGGCTCAAGTAGAAAGCAAGTATTTTGAGAATGATGAGGGAAACAAATGTACAAAAGTATTTGACACAATGGATGGATGTGTGGATTGTAATAAGAGTTGTACAAACCTCCAATAAAATTATTTTTAAAAAAGAGTTGTACAAGTCCTCAGTAAAATGATTAAATAAATAAAAGAGTCGGCTTGTTTCATAGATGTTTTCTATTATCTATTGTGTTTCATTGCTTTTACACTGTACCTACTGTTTCCTATTGTTAGTCTGGGTTGAATACAGAAACACATTCATAGACACTCATATGTGTCTAAGAAAGAGCTTTATATCAAAGAGTAATTGTATATTAAGAAATATCCTAGCCCGGTCCAGATCAAGTGCTTATGTGTGATAACTGTCTGTACGTCTGACACCAGTGTATAACCTCTTCAGATGCAAGCAACACCTGCAATGATGCAGAATGCAGGAAGATCACGGCCTGTGGTGGAAAGTCTTGTAGATCCAGTAGTGGTGGAAGCAGCTCAGTGCTGGAATGGGGCTCCACGTGGCTTCTCCATGTGGTTTGTCAACAAGAAGATGAGGCGGAGTGTGTGTGTGGCCTGACTCCAGGAAGGAAAACAGGAGTTTCCAGAATACTCAGGAGAAGGTCATGCCTACATGGAGGCTTCATTGGCTATACCTGATTGACAGGCTAGACTCCATCCCTTCCTCAAACTGACAGATTATGGAACTCCACACCTACTTCAGCTTCTTTCTGTGTTGTTGCCAACTTGTTAGCAAGTCAATTCTCACTCACTGGGACTCCCCCTCCCACCAGGAGTGCAGAGGAGACCTGCTCCATGATATTGCTATGCTCTGGCCTTTGGGAACAGGTCACCAGGCCGGACTATGATGTGCTTTGGATAGACACAAACCACCAATTTTGGGGCGAGGGGTCAAAGGTGTAACCATTTGTGCCATCCTGGCTCTTCAACCAAAGATTAGATCATTGGTATCAAGCCATGCACTTCCCTCTAAGCATTGCTTTCTCTTCCACAAACTTCAGTATGGGCTCGTTAGAATAGGGATTGGCTTTCAAGGATTTGGAGAAATTCCAGTATCATTTTATTATCGATTTCCACAAAATTCCTCCTTGTTCTTTTATTTACCCCTTGGGATAGTCCAGGTAACTCTTTAAGAAGTAGAGCAGCTGGTGGTGTCAAACACCTAACCTTGGAGCTGTCAGCCCAGCATGTAACCCACCATACAACCAGGCTCCTGTCAAGAGCTCGAGCCATGAGTAGCGATGTATAAATGATGCATTTTACATTTAAAATTTTGTATTAGTTTCATTTTGCAATTCTGAATTAACTCACAGGCCTTTAATCCTACAGTGGGTTCTCGGGTACAGGAGCAAGCTCAGGAATGAGTCATCTATGGGTCCAGGTCTGCATAACAGTGGTGACTTCATGCCAAAGAAAACTTTGACTTTACTTTCTCCTCCCGGACGACCGCTAGTGAGCTTTGACAGGCAGGTGGAACAGAGGTCAGGAGGATAAGTGTAAAGATACACGGGAGTGAAAACGAGGAGGTTGAGGGCTGTGCTTGCACAAACAACTGTCACTGTTAACGTTACCTATAGTCTACAAAGTCCCCGCAAACACGGAATTAGCGAGTACTACTGAACAACTATGCCTAGAAAAATCATAGGGATTAAGCTCCTGCAAACCTTCAGGTCACATTTTCATCGGAAAACAAAATATAAACTTGTTTTGTTCGGTGATTATTTATGATGCAGTGTCAATTCATTGGCATTGAACTCATGGCCCACAGCACTACAACTCGTGCCTGAACAAAGGGGTTAAACAATACAAACTGTTGGTCCTGGGGCACAGGCTCAGTGGGGGTGGGGAGGGGGGTGTGCACACGTGCACACCGTGGACAAAAATGCCACGATAGACTTGGACAAGCCAGATTGTAAGAAGCAACTCTGTCCTTTTCCCATACTCCCTGGGGATGTGTGCCTAGGACAAACATTAGAATCGAAATCTGTTTAAACTCCACCCCTCTACTGCTTGGCTTCCTGATGGCCGTGCACATGAGGGCCTCTCTGTGGTGCCAGGGCCAGTGACCTCTCACCTGGTGCAATGGTGACTTTTGCTGCGTGTTGGCTAATGGACAAGAGAGGGGTGTCATTTACCATGTGTGAGTTCAGTGTAAACCTACCTTGCTGATCACTGAGTGTTGGAAGGGAGGAAATGTCACAGAAAGCCTCGGGTGATAGTTCCTAGACCCAGTCCTGCCCAAATTATGCTCCCTCTGCTTCTCAGATGTGCCGTGAGTCTTGGGGAACTTCAAAACTTGCTCATTTGCGGACTGTGAAGGGGCGAGGCTAGTTCGTGCGACTCTAAGATCCTTGTCTGTCTCCACATCACATTAAGGGCTCCCGTTGTTTGCAAACTTCTTTTTCTAAAAGATAACCAAGCATCTTTGTTGGAGGATTTGACAGCTAATTCTTGGACTGACTCCAAATCTTAAAAACAAGAACAAAACAAAACTCAAGAAAAGCCCTGAACTAGAAATGTAGTCCTTATTTCCAACCCACACTTCTTCTGTTAACAGTATATTTAGGTCAAGGACTCATACTGCTAGATTGATATGTCCTAGGAGTCTGGGCAGCGCAATGGGCCGTGTGTTGGGTGGATAGCTGCAAGGTCAGCGGGTTAAACTCACCCCCAGATGCTCCTCAGGGAGAAATTTGAAGCTTTCTGCTCCCGTAAAGATTTATAGCCCTGAAAACCCTACCGAGCAGTTCCAGCCTGTCCCATAGGGGCGCTGTGAAAAAGAACCAACTTGTCAATGGTTTGGGGATCCTGCTTAGGACTAATTCAGTTTAGTCCTACTGCCAAAGAAGAAATTAGAAATGTTTGCAAATCTCCGCAGTATGAAATCGATCAAATATGCGATCAAGATGCATTAACAGTTACTGATGGTTGGAATGCAAGTGTCAGACATGAAGATAAGAAATTATAGCCATGGTGATAAAAGGCCAAAAGATGGCATAACAAAATTTTGTAAGACAAATGACATATTTGTTAAAAAAATACCTTGTTTCAATAACATAATTACAGACATAGTGTATACAACCAGACAGAACACAAAGGAATCAAATGAGTATGTCTGTAGATAGAGATTTGGAGAAGCTCAAAAATATCAGTCAAAATATGGTCAGGGACTGATTGTAAAACAGATCACCAATTGCTCACATGCAAGTTCCAGCTGAAGGAGAAGAAAACTAAAGATTCATTAAAACCAATGTATATTATTGAGCATAACCTACTTGAGTATAGAGATCATCTCAAGAATCCATTCAATGCACTGGGCACTAATGACCAAAATCCAGATGAGTTATGGGACGACATTAAGGAATCACATGGGAAGAAAGCAAACAGTCATTCAAAAGGCAAGAAAGATAGACTGAAATGAATGTTAGTAGAAATTGAAACTTTCTCCCGTAGGTAGAGAATCTAAAGAAAATGGAAGATATGATGTCAGAGAACTGCACAGAAAATTTCAAAGGATAGAGCAGTAGAACGAAATTCCCAAAGATATGCAGCTGTCAAATCAAGAGGAAAAACACGTTCATCATTTCTCAAGCTGAAAGAACTGAAGAAAAAGTTCGAATCTCAAATCGCAATATTGCAGGATTCTATGGGCAGGATGATGGAGAAGGCAGTATCATTAGAGACCAGGATGAGACCAGTATCTGACTGCAGACTTCAACTGTCCACATGTAAGTAAGTACAAAGTAAAGGAGTCCTGGTTGAGTCGTGGTTACCAGTGGAGGTGCTAATTGCAAGGCTAGCAGGTCAAAGCTACCAGCCGCTGTACAGAAGACAAACGGGGCTTTCTTTTTGTAAACAGTCTGGAAAATTCACACTGGTAGTTCTACTCTATTATCCAGGGTAACTATACATCGGTAGTGACTTGATGGCAGTGAATTTTTTCGTTTTTGTTTTTTTAAGTTCAAGTTGAAGTTTGAAAAAAGGAAGTCCGAGGGCTGAGGCCCGGTGGCGTAGTGGTTGTGCGTGGGACTGCGGCCCACTGGGTTGGAGGTTCAATTCCAGTTCCCAGGAGGAAAGGCTGAGGGCAGTGATGCCTAAAAAAAAAAAAAGAAAAAAGGAAGTCCACAAGAGCCAAAATAAGACTTTATGCATACTCCACTTGAATTTCAAGACCATCTCAAGAACACAACTCACTGAATACAAGTGACAGAAGACCTGAAAGTCTGTGGTTTGACATCAAAAACAAAACACACAAAGAAAGCAAAAGGTCATTAAAAGACAGGAAAGATCATAGTGGATGTTCAGATGAGGCGGAAAGGTTTTCTTGCGTGTGGAGCAGCAACAACCAATGGAAGAAATGATAAAGTAAAATAGCTGAACAGAAAATTTCAAAGAGCAGCTAACGAAGATAGCATAATGTACTGAAATGAAATATGCAAAGACATGCAGTTAGAAAACAGAAAGGGCACGGCACCCTCAGCATACTTCAAGCTAAAAGAACTGAAGAAAAAAACTCAAGTCATAACTTGCAATCTTAAAAGATTCTGCAGGCAAAATATGGAATGATGTAGGAAGCATCAACAGAAAAGGTAGCAATACAAAGAATCACTGTACCCAAAAGAACTGGCAACATTCAATGATTTCAAGAGATAGCACATAATCATGAAGTGGTGGTACCGATGGAAGTGTCCAAACGGCACAAAAGAAAGACTCTTGGAATGAACCGATTACCAATTGAGATGTTTCCACAAGCACTCATTTGTCTGTGCCAAGAAACAGGGAAGACAGATACCTGGCCAAATGACTGGAAGAGTTCCATTCCAAGGGAAGGTGAGCCCACAGAAGGAATACGTTAGCCAACAATATTATTAATAGTTTATGCAAGTAAAATTTTGCCAGAGATCTTCAAACATGATTGCAGCAATACAGCAATAGGAAAAGTTGCCAGAAATTCAGGCCTCATCTTTCTCCCTCAGGGGAGCCGGTGGTTTCAAACTGTGGCTATCACCCCCTACGCCACCAGAGCTCCTCATCAACTCGGTGGCAGTGGATGTTTGACCTAATGAGAAAGAGAAGAGAAACCCTGTGTGTGTCTTGGAGCGAGCAATAAGCAAGAGCTAAGGGCATAGTGGTTGACTAAACTAACTGCAGAATTGTAGCCAAATGAGAATTTCTGAAAAAAACAATCAAAACATCAACTTGTCACTGAACTTAACCAGCATCTTTAAGGTACCTCAAATTTTTTTTATCTTTTAAATTTTTAAATTTTTTTTATTTAATCATTTTATTGGAGGCTCATACATCGCTTTTCCCAATACATAGTTTGATATACTGTGCCAAGCACCTTCACATGCCTGCTTTTGTTAACATTCTTTTAATATCCAGTTTTCCACTCGGGCCCTTGCTATCAGCTTCTCTTCCTTCCCCCTCCATCCTCCAGTCCTCATTACTTTATAAATTACTATTATTTTGTCATATCTTATACTGCCCGATATCTCCCCCTGCCCATACTTCCCGGTGCCCGTACTTCAAATAGGAGGCCATCTGTAGATCCCCACAGTTGGCTCCCTCTCTCCACCCCATCTTCCCTCCACCTATCCAGTAACTCCACTCTCACCACTGGCCCCAAGGGGTTCATCCGCCCTGGGTTCCCTGTGTTTCTAGTTCTCATCTCTGCCAATGTACCTCCTCCAGTCCAGTTGGACTTGCAAGGTAGAGGTGGGACCATGATAGTTGGGGGGAGGAAGCCTTCAGGAACTAAAGGAAAGCTTTATGCTTCATCGCCACCTCATTGACCCATCTTCTCCCCGTGACTCCCCTGTAAGGGGGTGTTCAATTACCCACAAGTGGGCCTTGGGTCCCCACCCTGCTTTCCCCCTCATTCTTATTGATTTGATTCTTGTTCTTTGATGTTTGATATCTGTTCCCTTCGATCCCTCGTGATCACACAAGTCGGTGTGCTTCTTCTATGTGAGCTTTGCTGCTTCTGTCCTAGACGGCCACTTGTTCACCTTCAAGCCTTTAAGATCCCAGCTACTTTATCGTTTGGTGGCTGGGCACCATCATTTTCCTCAGATACCTCAATTTTGAACACATAACAATAAACATAGTTTATTAACAATAAAAGTTGCGTCTTTTTAATATTTTAAAAGAAGAGGTACTTTTCCCAAACAACCTCTGTGTTAGATTGCAAGAAAAATACAAGGGATAAAAAATTTGTAGTGAAATACAGAATTCTTTTAATATTCGAATCAAGAGCTCAAAGAAATACAGTCACACAACAGAAGGCTAAAGACACACTTTCACAACTTGATCACCCATGAAGCATTGCTATGAAAGAAACCTAGACCCTTCAGTGGTTCTATAAACTGTCTTTGGGCATCCAACACTTCAAATGGCCCCTCCCTCTTTCCCAACCTATGACACTAAAGTTCAGTGCTAACAACACTGCCAGTCATTGTTAGTCCTCTATGGATGATGAAACAAGACTATTTTTCATTCAAGAACATAATGTTTAAAAATAAATTCTGAAACATTATCCTAATATTGCCACCTGCATTTTGTTTGACCAGCTTGAGTTATACGTATGGAAACCAACTAGTTGAAAATATTTGCAAGAGTATTTTAAGATTTGTTCTTTAAACTTAGAGCCCTAGCTGAGCCCTGGTAGCACAGTGGTTTGTGTGCAGGACTGCGGCCCACAGGGTTGATGGTTCAAATCCAGCAACAGCTCTCCAGGAGCAAAGCTGGGCTTCCTACTCCCACCAGGGCAGTGATGGGAAAAAACAAAAACAAAAACAAAAAACTTAGAGCCCTAACCCAAATTCAAACAAAGTAATGAGCTCTGGTCTTCCATGAGTGCCTGCAGCAGTCTTATAAGCATGTATGAACTACACAAAAGTGTTTATGGCCACATACAATTATATTTCACATTGTTTTAATTTATTGTTTACTCCAAAAAAGTTTCCTCTTGCCTTAAATCCCTATTGTTGCTTAGGTACCCATTGCAATTACTTTTTAAATCTGTCAGTTGGTGTAAAACTGCCTTCATTATATGTATTTCTTTTGACAGAAACGTCAGTGCTTAATTTGCACAGTGGCATTAGCTCTCTTCCCGCCATGTGGCAGCCTTCTCTTTCATTGTGTGTTGATGGTTTTATTTCTAGGTCTCTAGTTCCCTTGACGTCATCTCTTCTCATCTTTGCATGAAAGTAATTGTTGACTTTGGGGTCTCATACAGATGACTTTTTAATAGAGCACTGATCTTACAGATATGTATGTGTGTGTGTGTGTGTGTGTGTGTGTGTGTGTGTATATATATATATATATATATATATATATATCCTTTATTTTGTGTGCTTTTCTGCTACTTTGCTGAAAGGTGATCACGGGGTATTTTCCTTTCAAGGTTTTAAAGCATGTCTCAGCATGATGTGTCCTCCCTAGATGACAGCGCTAGAGAGGGCAGCAATGAAGATACAGTTCAGGGAAAGCAGCCGATCTGACTGCCCCACATGGGCGCAAACCAAGAGGGGAGTGCAACTGATCAGCAGTGGGAGCAAAGACACAAAGTCCCCGAGGCAACTCCACAGCAGCCTTCTGACCCTGGGGGCAACACTTGGCATCTTATCCGAACTGGTTGGGGGATAGTCACAAGGGGGCCACAGGAACGTCCTAAAGGTGTAATGGGGGCTGAGCCCCGGTAGCTTAGTGATTGAGTGTGGGACTGCAGCCGACTGGCTTGACGGTTCAAATCCAGCAGCAGCAAGGCTGGGCCTCCCACTCCTACCAGAGGGCAGTGATGCCTAATTAAAGGTGTAATGGGGTAGAAGGTGGGGCAAAAGATTGCTCCCTCTTTGACAGCAGGAAGCGCAATCGGGTCTTGTACAACATGCGCTGTGAGGACATGAAGACGGACGACTAAACGGGTCAAGTGCTCTTATGTGAGTGAGTCAGGACAACAGCCTTGGAACTTGTTTGGTCTTTTTCCCCCCCTGTTGATGTCCACTGACATAAACTAGGCAGGATAAACAATCCCAAGGAGACAGCAATGGGACCTATGTATCTAAGGGGTGCATGAGAGAAGAGGAACCAGGAGGTAGGGGAGCACTGAGAAAATAACAACAGGGACAGGGGACTAGCAAGGGTACTGAAATTGATGGTGAGGATGGTGTAGCATTCCTGATCATGTTTGATCAATTGAAACATATCTGAGAGGAATTATTGAGAGATGAATGATGAATAAATGATAGTAGGGAAGCAGGAAAGAAGGAAGAAAAGGAGGAAAGGAAAAGAAAGTACAAATTATATAGGTATAAAAATAGATATGTAAATCTATAAAAATCGGTATATTTGTGAGTGCGCATGCAATGCAATAAGGAAACAGATGGACTTTGAACCTCTACTAAAACCTTACCTCACTGCAAGAATGGTTTGTTCTAATAATGTGGCAATGTATGACGCTCACCTTCCCAACATGATCGCTGGAGACAAAATGGGTGCATAAGTGTGGTGAAGAAAGCTGATGGTGCCCAGCTATCAAAAGATATAGCATGTGGGGTCTTAAAGGGCTTGAAGATAAACAGATGTGAAGCACCAATGCCCACATGGAAGAAGGGCACCAGCCTGTGTAATGATGAGGTATCGAGAGGAATAGGTATCAGAAGTTCAAAAACAAGCAATCAAATTGACATGGAGACCCAAAACCTACCTGTAAGATAATTGGACAATCCCTCACAGAAGGGCCACATGGAAGGGATGACATATCCAGGGTGCAGTACAGCACTGGTGAAACACATAATTATCCTCTAGTTCTCTGATATTTCCCCCCTTACTATTATGCGGTTCTAGTTTTACCTTATTAATCTTGTTAGACCTGTGTATGTTCATTTATATAATTAAGATGGCGCAATGCATAAAATTCAAGATAAACTCTTCAGAAATAGTAATGAAAGTAATGATTCCCTGAGGTTATAGGAAGGGGAGAGAGGGTAGCTGACAGTGATGGTTGCATAACTCCACTTGAGGGGAACGAATAACAGAATTGTAGGTGAACGGACACATTGGATGGTGTAAGATATGGCAGTTAAGTAAATAAATAATTTAATATATACCTACAAGGGTTCTTGTCAGGTAGGGTGGGGGAGGAAGGTGATAAAGGGAAACTGATTATCAAAGAGTTCAAGAAGAACGAAAATATTTTGAAAATGGTGGCAGCAGCAACTGTATAATTATGATTGAACTAACTTGATCTAACTGAATTAGATTATTATGATATCTGTAAGAGCTCATAACAAAAAGATTTTTTTAAAGTGTGTCTCAGGATAATTATCAGAAACACACAGGGAGTCTTTTGGTCTCAACTATAAAATGAAGATCCTGAGCTGAGCCCTGGTAGCGTAAGTGGTTGAGTGCGGGACTGCGGCCTGTGGACTTGGCAGTTCAAATCCAGCGGCAGCTCTCAGGAGCAGCACTGGGTAGTGCCCATGACCACCAGAGGCAGTGATGCCCGAAAAAAAAAAGAAAAAGAAAAAAAATGAAGATCATAATACCGACCCCACCGAAGTGATCACTAAGGTCATCTGGGGTTAGCTAAAAGAGTCCTCATAAACAATAACATATTCAAAGCTGGGTATTACTGAAGTCTGAACAACGCTCAATAGTTCTTCAGTGAGAGAGGGAGGGAGGGTTCCTCCTGCTTCATTCTGAATTTGCAACAATCATACTGTTGTTGATATACAATGTGTCAATCCCAGGAATACATTTATACATTCTCTTCTAAAAAGTCTAAATAGGCTGACTTAATATTTTCAATCATCTTTGATTTGGAACATGTAAAACAGAGTATTCAATATATTTTTCCTGGGTTTAAATACATTCCGATTTTCTGCTTCATCAGCACTTTGTAGCACCATTACAATCGGCCTTTCAGATCCTCCTGGCTCCTCCACCCGACTATCATGGAACCTGGTAATCAAGAAAGGTAGCATTTTCCACCAGTTTCCAAAATTCCTACATAAAGAATGGTACTTTTATATATCCAACACTTATCACATGAAATACTCCATTAAAAAAAAAAAAGAAACCTTCTATGGGAGAAAATATCAGTTTGTGAAGAAAATCCTTTCCAAGCTTGCATAACCCACTAACAATACCAGTCTCTGAGCTTGTGAGATGTGCTTAGTTATTTATTGTTACGCCGTGTTAGCTACTTCTCCCACACTATTCATCACTCATCCACAGCTTTGGAGCTGAGCCCCGCTGGCGTAGGGGTTGAGTGCAGGACTGCGGCCCACTGGTTTGGCGGTTCAAATCTAGCAGCAGCAAGGCTGGGTAGCTCCCACGACCACCAGAGGGCAGTGATGTCCCCCCCTCAAAAAAAAAAAAACTTAGCCACAACTTCCTTACAGAGAACATTTTAAATCATTAGTTCCCAAGATCTATGCCAAGGGCTCAATGCTCCCGACCCGTGTTTCCCACAGTGGGACATACTGTCTGAGTGGTCTTAATTAAATGCTCTCTTGCCTCTCTGGGAAGAAAGATGAGGCATTCTATTTTCATAAAGAACTACAGTCTTGGAAACTCACAGGGTAGTTCTACTCTGTCGTACAGGATTGTTATGAGTCAGAATAGATTCGCAGTGGACTTTTTTTATTATTATTATTTTACTTCTCTAGGCTCTAACACCCACTGCACCGACTAGAGAGAAGTCACAGCCAGAATTCAAGGGTAAGAGGTTTATAGAGGACGCTAACAAGTTGTGATGCCAGCGAGACCTGCTTGGGGTTCAGCTGTTTTTGGGACACGTGACCGAGTTCTTTCAGGTCTGCTAATAAATAATCAAAGGGAGTGGGGGAGCGTACCACTCTTCTGTACGCCTTAACCCCAAGGCATTGCGCTCCACTTCCACGGGTCAGTAAACCCAGCTCCCTGAATGACTTCCCAGAGGCACCCCGCTCCACACAAAAGCTCTCGGCTCTACTTGCTCTGTGAGTTGGGAAGTCCAACACTCTGTTCCGTGCCCTGGATCCTGGTTCTGCTGCTGCTCCTCTGATGGTAGAGATGCCATCTGGGTCCAAGAGGTTCATAGCACAAGAATCTTGGGTTCAGAGGATCCACTCCACTCTTGCTGGTACTGAGATTCCTCCTCTGCTTCTGAGAAGGCTCATTATATACACTGAAGGATGACATCTCCAAAAATTCTGTTTGCAGTCACTCACTGGTGAATCCTAACTGTATCTTCTCCCACCTTCGTAACAGGACCATGCAAGGACCATGGCGGGAGTTAGACTTCAGCTAGAGGAGCCACATTAACTAATTCACTGCTTCTACACTATCATGGGGGAGAGGCTGCAAAAGCAGATAACTACACTTGATCCTGGATTCTAGGCTATAGTACAAGAGTGTTTATTTGCTAAGAGGATCCTGAAAAGTTCCCTCTCTCTCTGTCCTGAAAAGGGAGAAGTAGATAAAATAATTTGCGAACCTATGCTCTAGAGGGAAAAGAACAAAAATTCTGTAGTTAAATAAATACGTAAAATGGCAAGCCCATATTGAACATATTAAACATTCAAAGCTGGTTCTTGCACTCAGAAACTTCTTGATAGGAAATGAATTTGGTTATATTCCTTTCTGATCTCTTCAATAATTACAATATTTTCTAACTTAAAAAACC
This sequence comes from Nesogale talazaci, assembly GCA_004026705.1. Taxonomy (NCBI): domain Eukaryota; kingdom Metazoa; phylum Chordata; class Mammalia; order Afrosoricida; family Tenrecidae; genus Nesogale; species Nesogale talazaci. Next base: position 81,441 of record PVJH01004572.1, read on the forward strand.
ATCAGTTTTTATAACTTAATATTTTATAACTTGAAAACAAAACAAAACATCGCTGAGCCCCGGTGGCATAAGTGGTTGAGTGCAGGACTGCAGCCCAGGGGCTTGGCGGTTCAAATCCAGTGGTGGCTCTCAGGAGCAGCGCTGGGTAGCTCCCACGACCACCAGAGGGCAGTGATGCCAAAAAAAAAAAAAAAGAAAAACATCACTTTCTGTATTTTTTAGCTTTGCACAATCTGGATTTTCCGAAAGTTGTTTAGTTACACAATCCTCTCCACCATCCCCCCCCCACACACACACACACACACTCCCGACTACTCCCTGTTAGGAGAAGGCAAGCAGATACAAGCATATAGAGGTATACTTTGAGCTACTCATCCACCTTTGCCAAACAAAAGCCCGACAGGGCTAAGACATCAAGACAGTAAAGGGAAATGCAGGTCTCAATGATTCTCAGCCCCCTGTAAGTTAGAGCCGTCCTGGAAAAGTGGTACCACTCTACACCCACGGCGTTCAGCGATGCAGCTTCAATGTGTGTATTAACTCGTCTTTTTGGATGGTAGCCAGGTATTCTCCAATACAAGAACTATAGATGTGAGCAGCCCGATGAACACAGGAGATAAAATGTCTCTGGCTTTGTTGCACGGACGGCTAAATGACTCACAGCTTCCTGAGCGGAGAGGGAAGATTACAGCTCACCGCAAAGCATGATGGAACTCTCCAGAGTTTAGATGAACAAAGTCGCTTTAGGAAGCAGCTCTCTGAAACACCTTGCTAGCCTGGAACGAGGGGGAGGAGGGTGTACCAGTCCAAATCACTGGGGATGTTAGATCCTTAAACAAAGATTTAAAAAAAAAAAAGATTTCTCTCTGAAACTACAAAGGAAACACATTTCCAACTATGTCTAAAAACGGGATACTGTTGGGTCATATTTAATAATAGCCAAGGATGGCGCATGGATAGAGTGATTACGTACTGGGCTGCGATCCGCATGATCTGCAGTCCAAAATCACCTGCATCTCCTGAGGAGAAAGGCTGGGCTTTCTACTCCCGTAAACTGTGACAGTCTCCGAAAGAGGTGAGGATAGTCAGTTTTGAGGATGTGATGGATTAACGTTATCTCTGTTTCAGAGATGATAAAAGTATAGAGACATAAAGCAACTTGCTTATGGTCACACAGCTAGCCAGCAGAGACATCAGAACTTGAAACTAAAGCCTGTATCATATCACTTCTCAATCTAGAGAGCGGGAACAATATTACGGGAGGGGTGGTGGTGCGGGGTCGGGGGAGCTGATGAGATCACCTGTGTCAATTCCAATATGTGTTCACTCATTTAATTAACGAGCCCACAACAAAGATCGCTATAGTGGACTCAAATTTTACTGTCCGCAGCTTTAATTCCACGCGCTTGTGTTTGAGTCTGTCTGGTCTTGTTTTATGCAGGATCTCATTTCGGCAGTGGAGCACTTCAGACCTCCCATTATTTCGATGAAGCCAGGCCCAATGCAGGACACCCCCAGGCAGTGACACTGCAGGATGGAGCTGCCCTGGGCGGGCCACCTTTGTGACTGAGGATGCATCCTGCAGAATGCTTCTGCAGAAGAGTTGGTCAGTTGGAACCCACCGGTTTGTCCCAATAAGGGAGCTTCGTTTGAACTTCCACCGTGATCAAAGCATGAGAACAGCAAAGAGGGTCGCCGGCACCTGTGAGGTGGGACACTGGCACTGCACTCTCTGGGCCAGTCCCCACAGGGTCCTCTACAGAGGGTCCTTCCTTGCTGTGCTCTGCAAGGGGGGGCCCTGTCCCTCATGACTAGAGCCTGCAGGTCCATCTGATTTCCCCTCGCTATAAATGGCAAATGCCGAATTTCCCAAGCACTGTCTTTGATGAAGTGGTAAGGCGTAAACACTCTTCGTTCCACTTCACACGGAGCTCAGAGCTCCGTGCTATTCTGTTCTATTTCATCCAGCAAAAAAAAATAAATAAGTAAAACGAAGGTTCTTTGCCAAAGGCAGGGATTTAAACTCACCCTTGGACTAACAATACAGGAATTACCTCCTGGCCAAACGATCTCATCTTCATAGAAAAGGGCAAAACACGTTAGGGTATGTGTCAAAATGACATCCCAAGTTGTGGTAGCTGGCGGAGAATGCGGGGCAGATCTAACCTTGATCATCAGGGCCATGAAGAACAGGCGCTGCAAACCTCTTCATGAGCAACTCAGGACTGGGGTAGGCTGTGAACTCGCTGAAACTGCCTCCCTGAGTTTCTTCTCCTCAGAGGGACCCTCCTGGAAACAGGAGGGGCAGGTTTGCCTCCAGGGCAGCATAGTCAATCAACTCAATGGCTGGGAGTTTGGTTTTGAGACAAGAAGGGGCTTTGAAAAGCCCACTAATGAAGGGAATTCAGGAGCCCTGTGGCACAGTGGATACACGATGGGCTCCTACCTGCAAGGTCAACAGTTCAAAAGCACAGGAGAAGAGCACGGCTTCCCACTCTGGGACAGTGTGACAGCCTCAGAAACTCACCTGGGGCAGTTCCAGCCAGGTAGTCCCTATCACCTTGACCGCCCTGAGTTTGGTGGGTTTGGCTTTAACCACGGGGATGGACACAAACATAAAGAACAGCGTAAAGAAAATTACCTTTATTTCGATTACCCAGAATTGGTGAGGAAAGAAGGCTGGTCATGAGGGGCTCCAAATTCGCGGGTCTTTCAGAAAAGCGAATGGGAACCAAGTGTCACCCACTAAGAGGTCAAGTGTCCCTGACGTGTGTAGACATTAATCAACTCAAGTCATTGTGGCCCATCGCCCATTACCACCAAGCTGATTCTGACTCACACTGACCCACTTGAACCGAGCAGAACTGCTTCCATGGGGTCACCAAGACTGTAAATCTTTATGGACACACAGACTGACTCATCTCTCTCCTGTGGAAAGCTGGCGGGTTTCAACGGCCAAGCCTTTGTTCAGGAGTCAAGCAGCAGCAGGCTTCACAGTCCTTGGGCTACAGACTGGTAAATCCGTGCAGGGCAGAGGTTCTGATGCTGTGCGTCGCAGGGGGAGGAGAATTTTCTCATGCCATCTCCACCCTTCCACAGCCTCTCTTGAGATGGGTGGACAATCTGACTCGAATAGATTGACAGCGATTAGGGCAGCACCTTCTAGGATAGGGTTAGGGAATGTCTTCCAATGGGCACTATAAGGCCCACAAAATCATCAGTATCAAGTAACGTCACATGCCTCACAGAAGAGAAACCACTGTAGACATGACAATTGAACTCACATTCAAATTTGCTGCCATCAGGTTAATTATGACTCATATTGACCTGACACCGCAGGGTAGCATGACCTTCGTGGATTTCTGGGACAGTGACTTTTAAGGGAGTTGAAAGGCTTGTCTTTTCTCCAGAGGAACAGTTGGTGGTTCTGAACTGCTGACTTTGTGATTAAAATCCAATGTATAAGCTCTATGCCACCAGGGGTAGATTTTTTTCCCTTCCCCTTCCCACCCCCCCACCCCCCATCACTGCCCTGCTGGGAGTCGGAAGCCCAGCCTGGCTCCTGGAGTGCTGCTGCTGCTAAATTTGAACCGTTAACCCTGTGGGCCGCGGTTCCACACACAACCACTGTGCTACCGGGGCTCAGCCCAGGGGAAGAATTTTATAGCAAAAAGGAAAAGTGAACTCATTGCCATTGAGTTGATTGCTATTCACAGCAGCCCTATCCGGCAGGGCAGGGCTGTCCGTGTGATTTCTGAGACTGTAACTCTTTTTACAAGAGTATAAAGTTCCATCTTCTACGGAGCGGCTGCATTTTGGAATTACTGATCTTGAGGTTAGCAACCCAACACGTAGCCACCAGGGCTCCTGTGAATTTAATAATCTTTCAACATCGTGGAGTTAATGCTGACTCATAACCACACCCATGTGTTTCTGAGGCTGTAACTGTTTACAGAAGTAAAAAACTCAGGGTTTTTGGCTCCCACGGAGCTGCTGGTGTCTTGAACTGCCAACCATGTAGATTGCAATCCAATACATAACCCCTATCCCACTGGCGTTCCTTATAAATATAACAGTCTCAGAAAACAAAAAGGAAGCTATACAACAGGCCGTTTTTTGAGGCTACCATCATGAACAGAACCTTCGATCCGATGAACCACGTGCTAACAGCAGGGTAGGCGATTCTTAAAGGTGCGTGTATTTCTTTCTTAAAATCTTCTGAAGCGGTGGTTTTAAATGTGGATAGGCTTCATTTACCTAAAAGCCAATCATGGTCCCATACAGGTGTGGTGTCCTCACCGTGCCGCCATAGTGCTGTCTACGGACACCAAGGCAGACTGTACGGTACCATAGTATTCCTGCAGATAGAGGCCCCAAACGTAACCATGGGTCTGGCCACAGAGTCCACGCCGACTCACAGTGACTCTATGGCCCGGGTAGAATTGCCCCGTACGTTTCTGCAACTATAACTCCCTACAGGAGCAGAAAGTCCAGTCTTCTCCTGCGGAACACTTGGTGGTTTTGAACTGCTGGCCTTGAGATTAGCAGCCTATGGGTCGGGGTGATTTAATGAAATGTTTGACTGGTATGGAACTCAAACAATGTTTAAAATGTCCAAATGAGCCATGGCAGCAAACAGCTTCCCCACTCCAGTTCCACACACACATACCATCTTCTCATTGCCTTTTCTCTTTTTTTTTAAAAAAAATCATTTTATCGGGAGCTCTTACAGATATCATAACATTTCATGGTTCAACCACATCAAGCAGTACAGTGCAATGACTACCACAATCAGTTTTTTATTTTTTTTGGGGGGGGGGGGCATCACTGCCTTTGGTGGGAGTGGGAGACCCAGCCTTGCTCCTGGAGAGCTCCTGCTGGATTTGAACCAAGGCAGTGGGCCGCAGTCCCACACTCAACCAGTACGTCACCGGGGCTCAGCCCCCACAATCAGTTTCAAAACATTTTCTTTCTTCTTGGAACTTCTTGATATCAGCTCCCCTTTGCCCCCTACCCCTACCATTCACCACTCCAGAAACCCTTTTTTTTCCTATATAATAGTTTCTCTTTTGCTATATCTTACACAATTCAATATATCCATTCACATTCTCTTTAGTTGTTCAATCCCATTGAGTGAGGTTACAGTTATCAATGCTATCGGCTTCCAATTCCCCACCCTCTCTCTTCCTGTACCCTCATGGGAACCATTACTCTTGTTAAAGTTTCTTTTTCTTTTTTGAGGGGGTGGGGTGGGGTTGGGGGAGACATCACTGCCCTTTGGTGTTCGTGCGAGCTACCCAGCCTTGCTCCTGAGAGCTGCTGCTGGATTTGAACCGCCAAGCCTGTGGGCCGCCATCCCGCACTCAACCACTACGTCACCAGGGCTCAGGCCCCTGTTAAAGTTTCTTATCTACCTTGACTTTCTCACTGTGTTGTTCTTCTGTACCAAAGGATCTTACGTATACAAAAGAACATATGCAAACCTAACATGATCAATGAGGTAAAAAAAATTTAAAACCCTAATAGCAAGGGAGGAAATATTAAAGAACTAGAGGATAGTTATGTGGTTCATCAGTGCCGTACCACACTCAAATTTATTCTTTTTATCAGTTTGTTACCAGCCAAAAATATTGAAAAGATCAAATCCATTGCCATCAAGTTTATTCTAACTCGTGGTAACGCCCACATAAAAACGAAAAATAAAAAACCGGACTGCCATCGGGTCAATTTCTGACTCCCAGCGACCCTCTAGGCCAGGAGAGAACTGTCCCTGTGGGTTTCTGAGACTGTCACTCTTTATGGGGGAGAGAGCCTCCTCTTTCCCCCGGGGCACAGCTGGGGGTTGAGAACTGCCTGCCTTTCTGGAAGCAGCCCCAGGCACACGCGCAGACACCACCGCGTTGTTGCCGTTAAGTACCTCTGAGTTGGTTCTGGCTCGTGGTGCCCGGCACACAGCAGAGCGACACATCACCGGGTCTTACCCCGTCCTCGCCATTGTTCTCATGCTCGAGCCCGTTGGTGCAGCCGCTGTGTCAATCCACCTCCTCAAGTCATTCTCCAAACGATCGGTCCGGAGGTATGTGAGATGAAATCTTGCCGCGGATCTTGTCTCTAAAACGCGCTCGGGCTGTACTCCTTCAAAGACGGGCTTCATGTCCTCTTAGCGGTCAGTCCATGGCACTTTCAAAGGTCTTCTCCAGCACCAGCATGCAAAGGCATCCTTTCTTCACTGGCCATCCTCATTCAGTCTCTACCTCCACATGTCTGCCGACCCCTGGAGAAGGCTCACCTTAGTGAGTCAGACTTGGGTCAGGCTCACCTTGATCCTCAAAGTGACATGCGTGCTCTCCAGAACTATAGAGTGGTCTTGCTCTGATTTGCCCAATGCAGCTCGTCTTTGGACCTCTTGACTGCTGCTTCCATGAGCATCTCGAGTGTGGATCCGAACAGGACAAACTCTGAGCCTGACAACGTCAACGCTTGTCTTTGTTGCTCACGATGCTACCGCCGATGGGTCTAGTTCTGAGGACCGCGGTCTCCGTTACACGGCCTTGTGATCTCGGCTCGCCTTTGCCCTTCTCTAACGAGTGGGCTGCGGCCATTGCCAGGGTGAGCCAGTGATAAGAATGCATGGAAGGGTGGGCCAGCCCAGTTCCACATGGAGTGTTCCATCTGCAACGGGCTCACCACGGTCAAGCTGAGGGAGACTCTCGGCGGCCTGGGGGGAGTCAGTCGAACTGAGCTCCACCGAGTTGTCAATTGCTGGTTTCTCCTTGGAAAGCAGACCCACACAGACCTTTCTTCCCACGCACCTCTACATGAACCCAAGCTGCTCGTTTTCCCATTAGACTAGTGAGATTCCAACCCACACGACATGCATCTGAAGAAAGGCCTGGCAATCTAGTTCTTCCCCCACCCGCACCCCCTGCCAAAAAAAACCCAGCACGAAGTGCAGTTCTTTCTACTTTACCACATCTGGAGCCGCAGGAAGAGAGAATGGACATGGAGGCAATTGGCATGGTTTCAGTGCTGTGGTGGCTGCTGCTAGAGGTTAGGCAGCGCGCCCTGTGTTCAGGTGGTCACGGACACTGGGTGCACCATGAAACCACTCTGCCTTTCTCTGGTGAGCCCCCACATCACACCTCCTGCGGAGCAGTGACTGGCCACGGCAGGACTCACAGACCGTCTGGCCCAGGGAAGCGCTACCTGAATATGAAAAGAAAGTATTCCTAATACCACACCTATGGGGGTTAGCAATGCCTATGGATGGACCACTTCAGGAAATGCCATTGAGGGTGTGTGTGTGTGTGTGTGTGTGTGTGAGAGAGAGAGAGAGAGAGAGAGAGAGAGAGAGAGAGAGAGAATGTGGTGGAGGGGGAGGGCAGGTGTTCTCACCACAACACGAAGTGCCCAAAAGACAGATAAAGACAGCTCAAGATCAAGTCTGGGCCCAAGGAACTAACTCTGAAAGAAGGGCAGAGATGATTTGGGAACTGGGTGAAGCTGGCCCCTAATCCAGACCCCCTCCTAGCTTGTTAAACAGCCCTGGCAGGGACAGGCGTTTCTCCACTCCGAGCCTGCGTGTTCTCACTGGTCAAATGAGGGTTTTGGATGACTTGATAACTCTGTTTGCCTTCCAACTCCGGCAGTCAGTCTGAGAGTCGGTGAATGACAACTTTGTCTGGTGTCGTAAGCATATGCCTTCCACTCGAGCCAACAACACAGACCATTTGCAAGACGTGTACTTGTTAGCAAATTCAATCAGGAATTTGGTGTTTGCTACAGTCTCTGCCAAAGGCTTCTGAAAGTCATCTGATATTCAAGAGATAGTCTAATAGAGGTGTTAACTGTCCCTGGAGAGCTGACACACACAGGAAGCGAGTCTGTCCCGATTAATATTGATGGAGAACTGCGAGTGGGAGCGTTGACATAAATTATCTCATTTTGAAAGTCTCTCTCACCCAGTTTTTTGATCGCAGAAATCTTGATAGAAGAACTACTACTAGGCTTTTGTGTCCAGGTTTTTCCCTAAACTTATTGTGCCAGTAAAGCAATCCATCCAGTTTGATTCTCCGCTCGAAGGTGGTGGGCAGCTTCCCAGAGGGCAGACAGGGCCTGGTTATCTCTCCCCCCTACTGCTTCGCCTTGCTCACGGCTTATTATAGAATCCCTCCTCCGTTGAGCAGTGTCATTATTTTTTCTCTGCTTTCATCCAACGCTAGAAAAAGGTATTGCTTACTATGTCACTTAAACGTTCCTTACCTTAGTACCCCTGACGGAGTTAGTTTCAAGGGGGATAAAAGTCCTACCCCTGTAGATAAATGCGTGTGCTTTCTGGGACCAGACGTGAACCGCTATGTGATACTGCTGCTCTGTCTCATTGACAACCTAAGTAAGTATCCATTACGGTCATCGAGCAATGTGTCTTAGATGCCAATCCCTGGGTGATGCCTGTGGCTGATGTGCTTGGACACTCACAGAATGGTTGGAACTTGTGAGCTCAAAGGGTTCTTTGGGAAAATCAGCCCATGAAAATGAGCAAGAACACAGCGCGCGATGCTGTTGACACGCATGCGGGTGGGGGAGAATCAAGTCAGAATCGATGCGATGACAACTGATTGGTTCCTCCACCCCCTTAGCCACCCATTCCTTCTGAAAACACATCGGGGGAGCGATCTCAGATAAAATTAGGGTGATTCCAGTTTGGGGATTTCCTTTTTCTTAAGCACAGGCCAGGGTTATCAGAGCCTTGATGCTCCCCGTGGAGGTCTGGGGCTCCCAAGTGCACTATGTCACGCTCAGGATCTGCAGCAGGGGCCTGGGAAGGTGTGCTCAAATCATCGTGCTCACACTCGCTCGTTCTTCCCATCACTCGGCACAGTTCCTGGCCCTTCATAAACATTCATCAGATATTGATGGGCATTAATATTTCCTTAGGACCCAAAACGGCCTGCATTTCATGCCTGTTCTTAAAATGACCATCAGTTTCTTCCTTGACTCACAGCAGCTCTATACGGCAGAAGAGACCTGGCCCTGTGGGTCTCAGAGGCGGGATGTTTGCAGAGTAGCCGCCTCATCTTTCTTCTGCAGAGCTGCTTCGAACTACTGGCTTTGTGGAGTGCACACACCACACAACAGGGCTAACGTGGGTCATTTTTGTAACTATTATCCTGTGCATGGTCCAGTGTCGGAGGGGTGGGGCGGGGGAGGAGGGTGCTGGAAGACTCGCGCAAGCAGAGAGTCTGCTGGCACCATAAATGTATAACCACAAACCTCAGTTGAGTATTTGATACCATCTGGCAACCCTTTCGTTTTCCTAGCAATTTCACTCCCCCACTCTCAGAAAATGCTACTTCATGCCTTCAAGCCTTTAATTCAAACTACTCTCCTCTGATGGCCACCCCTCCTGTTTATAGGAAACTAGATGCCATCAAGTGGCATTTTATCTGATCACCACCAACATACAAAACCCCCATCTGGGCTCATTTTCCCTATCTTCGAAGTAAACGGGAAATGCTGTTCTATCAAAGGTCAGCCTCTCTACTGGGTCCCAAATCCTGTGACTTTCTCAAAGACTTTATTCCTCCAATGACCCCTTTTCTCTCTCTCCTTTGAGTTCCTCCTCTGGGAATTCCCAATGACCCTCCCCTCCTGGTATCCATGCACTTGTGTGATTCTCTCCCCTAAGGATGACTTGCTCTGACTCATAAAATACGGCAGAGAAGATAGGACGTTACCTTGCAGGCTTACATTGCATTAGAGGTGGCTCCACCATGCTAGACAGACCAGCTCTTGAGATGCTCCTTACAGGCTTGGTGAGGTGAGTGGCATGTGGAGGAAGCTTTCACTTAAAGAGACTGCAGTAGGGGCTAGGAACTGAAGGCAGCCTCCCTCCAACAGGCAGAAGCCATGCCCTCAGATGGAAGGAAATGAATTCTGGCAATCTGGAAGCACATTCCCGCACCCAAACCCCTACCCCTGTCAAGCATTCAGATGAGAACTCAACCCATATGGTCCCCTGAGAGCAACTGTGTGTGGCTCTGAACAGATGACCCCGTTGAGCTGAGTCCAACCCTTACCCACAGAAATTATGAACACTGCTTTAAGGGACAACTTTGTGTAATGTTATCCTGCATTAAAAAGCTACTATAGTCTGCTGTCAGATAATCATCAACATGCTCGAGTAAGTGCACTAAAATCAACTTTTAAAGACACCGAAATTGAATGCTCTCCAGCCAAAGCTCCTTATCTGTTCTCCTATTCAACAAAGCTTGGCAGGAGCTGGTCCATGTGTGTCACCACGCCCAAGCCTCCCCTTCCCTGCTCAGCCTCCTCTAACCACACCATTCAAACTCCTGCTGTCAACGGCAACAGTTAAGTCTCATATTATTTAAACCAAATGACCCAGTCCCCGCGCCCATCTCATTCAATTTGAAGCAACCATTAATTACTCCCACTTTGGGGGACTAGTTCCTCTCTCAGCTTCCTGAGTTTTACATTCTCTTCTGCTTGGCAGATGCTGCCTACACATCCTTGCTGACTTAATGCACACCTGAAAGGCGGTGAACCCCAAAGCACGGTCTAGCGCCCTCTTCTGTTCACCCAATGAGCAGACTTCTTTTGCCAGACCCCAGACTTGAAGTCAATGATAGGAACCTGCTGATGACTCCACAACGTCCCCTACCCCAATTCTGAGCACTCTTGGTATCCCCACATCCTGCCATCACCTCCACTTGGATCTCTAATCATCACCTCATAGTTAGCATGTGCAACACAAACACTTCCTTCTTCCCTCCTAAAACCTGCTGCTGCTCTTCAATTCTCGCACGCTCAGGAAAAGACCCCTTTCACCACCCCCTGTATTAGGATCTCATCTTTGAGCTCTCCCTTCTTTTTCAGAGCCCTAAACCAAACCCTTCATCAGGCTCTTGCAGATCAGTCTTCACGATAAATCCTGAATATGTCCACTTCTCTCTAATCCACATGCCCTAATGTGAGCTGTAGTCTCCTTACCCTTGGACTACAAAAATAAGTCGCCTTGCTTCTATGGCTGGTCTCTGTACTCCACCCAATATGATCTATTTGTGGACATCGCTGCCCCCTGGTGGGAGTGGGAGACCCAGCCTTGCTCTTGGAGAGCTGCTGCTGGATTTGAACCGCCAGCCCTGTGGGCTGCAGTCCCGCACACAACCACTACGCCACTGGGGCTCAGCCCCCAATGTGATCTCTTGAATATTATTAAATACCTTCTATGCCGTGAATGCCTTAAATATTCCAAAAGACCACACTCTACCATGAAAGGGCCCATCTGTCTCAATACTCCAGCTGCCACTCGGACACAAGGCACACCCACAAGGGTTCACCACATTCACTTCTACTTTCTCACTTCAAGCCTTTTCACGGTTCCTCTTACCTGTGCCTCGAGTCCTAAGTGGCCTTGGACTGAGATCCCCAAGGCCAGCAGTTTGAAACCACGACTTGTTCTGTGGGAGGAAAGACAGGGCTTTCTACTCCATCCCATAAAGAGTTACAGACCTGGAACATCACAGGGTCATTCTATCCTGCCCTAGAGGGTCACCATAAGACAGCACTGACTCCATGGCAGTGAGTTTGAATTTCGGTTTCATTACCTGTGACTGGAAAGATCTTTCCATTCTATGCATGCTACTGTTACGCAGACAGTTACTTCTTGAGCAGTCTTCCTCATAGAACCTTTCCTTCAAGTAAATTCTACAGAGTTACATACTGGCCTGCTTGTGAGGTTAGCCATCAAAACCACCAGCTTCTAAAGCAGGGGGTTCGCTCCTTTCCTAACGCCTCGACCCTTTCATACAGCCTCTCATGCTCTGCTGACCTCCCAACCGTACTATTCTTTTCATTGCTACTTCAGAACTATAATTTTGCCACAGTTGTGAATCGGGTGACCCCTGTAAAAGGCTTGTTCTACCCCCCAAAGGGGTCATGACCCACAGGTTGAGAACCAGTGTTCTAAAGTATTAACCTGAAGGGCCATGCTTATTTACTTAGTTTAACTAAGTGTGTGACTCTTCCACAACTAGATTTGAGCATCTGGAATCCCTTCCTGCCGTGTGCTAGAGTAGTGTCTGGTGTCTGGTAAGTGCTCAATAAACATTTCTCGCATAAGCAAATACACAAAGCTAGGTATGATAGTGAGTCTCATTTACATTGTAATAAAAAGTTAACTTTGCTCTATTCCATTGAAAGCTCTGCAGATCGGATTCTCAAATGACATTCTACCTTAAAGTCTTCAACAGACAACTTTCTGAAAAACTGTGGGGTGGGGATGTTGGGAAATGAAGCACATTTGAAAAAATAACAGAGACATGTTAAGAACTGTGAGCAATCTTTTAATATGATCACATTCCATTTTTCTTTCAATTTTTTTTTTGGCATCACTGCCCTCAGGTGGTGGGAGTAGGAGGCCCAGCCTTTGCTCCATGGAGCTGGAATCGAACCTCCATCCCAGTGGGCCGCAGTCCCGCGCACAACCACTACGCCACCAGGGCTCAGCCCTTTTCTTTCAATTTTTAAAGATTTTTTTCCCCCCTGCCTTGGTGTTTCTTCTATCACAGAACACAAATCGTTATGTATTTTCCTATTACAAATCATGCGATCGCTATTCCAATCACAATCGTTGTTCGAATCACAAGATGCATTTTCCATAGTTCCGGCTCAAAATGCTGTCATTACAATTTGTATTCAATGCCACCATTGCCTTGCGATGTAACTTCAAGCCTGGCAAGATTCTGGGTCACATCCTGCGGCCTTTTATATTTATATATATACATATATATTTTATATATTATCCATATAAAACGGCCCATGGTCATGAGCGGCACGCGGGTCTAAATGCCAACACACAGCTGTTGAACACTGACAGCTCCAGAAGTTATCTGCGACTTCCCATTCCCAGAGCGGGTAAACTTGCAGGGTGGTCGAGGCACTAAGTGTATGTCCAAGTCTGCTCCAGGGTCAGCCTAATGGTTGGTGTTTACTGTTTCTTTAGAATCTCAATTTCATGCTTTGATGAACCTTTGCGCCTTTCTTTCTGTGTCGCAAGCCCAGAAGTTTCTGATGCACCGCGGCCATTGCTTGCTTATGCATATATGCATGCTCACTAGGGCGTGCGCATTTCTGCCCGAAGCACCAGGGCCTTGTGAAAACGCCAGGAAGGAAGTCCCTGAGTTGATTCTGAAAAAGCATTCTTGAGAAAAATCAGTCACTCCATAGCTCACCACGTGCTGCCCTCAAAACTTCTTAGCAACATACGCTGTGCATGAACCTCAGCGTGGTTTGCTTTGTCCAATCGCATGCCTGAAAACCCAGCCAGTCAGCTGTGTAATAATAAACCCCTTATCTACTGAAGATACACAAACGGAAAAGCTCTCGAGCCTGTCTCTCTCTCTCTCTCTCTCTCTCTCTCTCTCTCTCTCTCTCTCTCTCTCTCTATCTCTATCTCTATCTCTCTCTCTCGGCGTTTCAGTGCTTGCGCGACTTCGCTAGAATTTTCGGTAGAAACTCAACACTCATTTTAAGTGCTGGATCTCGTTCCAGCCTGCTCGCCAGCCCCACCTCCAGCCCCCCTTTCCCCGACTTCCTTTTATTTTTCCTCTCTGCAGCTATGAAGTGGGCAGAAAATGCTCAACCATGTGGGTTTTGCCCAAGGAAGGGCGAAGGACAGAGCCAAAAGCTGCTGGCAAAACCCAAGTAGAAACGCGGGACTTGGCTTCTGCAACGCAGGGCTCCCCCGTTCCCGCACCAGGGCCAGGGTTAAGAAGCTCATCAACAAGCGTTCCCCATCCTTGTGTACCCGACAAGGGACCTGAGCGAGTTTCAGGAAGCTTGACAAGACTCAAAAGAAGGATAAGGGGGCATTCTCCCCCTTGGCCCGTCCCCTCGGGGCGCAAACCCGTGTCTGCCGGGTCTCGATCCCGACTTCCCCCACCTCATTCCGAAGTAGCCACCTTGGCCGGCACCCGCAGAAACACACCCAGCCGACCCGGCCTGGGAGAGAAGCCAGAGCGGCCGCCAGGAAGCAGTGGCCGGGCCGAGCGGGCGCAGATCAACAGTTCCCGCCGCCCGGCCGCGGCGCCTCGGACACGCCCCTCCGGTGGCCGTCCCCGGCTTCAGCCCGCGTCCCCAGCCGGGCCGGGGGGTCCCGCGCGCGCCGCCGCGCCCCGCACGCACCTTCAGCGCACCCCGGGCCGAGCCCTTGGAGCCCGCGCGGCCGGGGCCGAGGGGCACGAAGCGCTCCTCGGCGTCCTCGTCGTCGTCTTCGCAGTCCACCACCTCGACGACCACCTCTTCATCCTCGTCGTCGTCGTCGTCCTCCTCCTCCTCCGCGCCCCCTCCGGGCTTCTCCTCCACGCGCCCGAGTCCCCGCCGCCGCCGGCCCCCGCCCTCCTCGTCCTCGTCCTCCTCCCCGAGCAGCAGCAGCACGGGCGAGGAGGCGGCCGCGGCCGCGGCGGCTCGAGGGGGGCCGGTCGCGGCGCTGCGCGGCGCCGGCGGCGGCCTCCAGCTCTCCGGGGCCGGGGCCGGGCCCGGGGCGCGGGGCGGGAGCCCGGGCAGGGCGGCTTCCCGGGCTGGCGCGGGCGCGGGCGCGGGCCCGGGAGCCTGCAGCGCGGCGCCCCCGCGGCGGCTGCCCAGGCTGGAGCGCTTGGCTAGACGCCGCGCCTGCATGCCTGGCTGCGGGGCCGCCGGGCGCGGCGCGGAGCCGGCGAGTTGGGCGCCTCCTCCTCCCCCGCTCCGGGCCCGGGCGGCCGCGGCTCGGGGCCCCTGGAGCGGCAGCAGGCGCCCCCCGGAGCTTGCAAGTGCCGGCGGCTGCGGAGGCGCGAGCGCCGCCTTCTCTGGACCGGCCCGCGGAGACGCCGGCGGCCGGCAGCTACGGCGGGGCGGCGCGGCGGCCGCGGGCGGGGGTGGGTGTGAGCGAGCGGCGCGCTGCCGCCTCCGCCGCCGCCGCCGCCGCCGCCCGGGAGCCGCGGGCCGCGCTGCGCTCCATGCGGCCGGCGGCCGGGCTCGCGCGCGCCTCTCCCGGCCCGCTGCGCCCGCGCGGTCCCGGCCTACAGCTGCTCTCTCCGGGCTCGAGCTGTTTGTGTTGTGTGTTTTCCACCACCGCCCCCCGCTCGGCGAGCCATTCCACACAGCCCTCCGCTCCCCCAGTGCTGACAAAACCCGGACTGGATTGTGTTTCCCCTTCCCCACGGCCGCCCGCAGCCTCGCGCTTCACCACGTTCGGCTCCGCAATCCTGGCTCTGCCGCAGATGACTCCCCCAGGAGCCACGAAGGGGGGGGGGGCGGCGTGGGAAATAGGGTTCGATCAAAGTCGGGCTGAGTGGAAGCGGAGGGATGTGCCACAAGTCATCTTCATGGTCACGGGTGTGCGCAGCGACCGCCCTGGGACTGCACACGAAATGGACGCGCGTAAACCGATCTGTGATTGGGGTCAGATCCTAAAATCATCCTTCACTTGGGTTTTTGAAACCCTTTGATTCCATGGACTGCCAATCTCTCGGGCTCTTTGGAAACATGGGTTCTCAGCGCACGCATGGCTCATGCACACTCTTCTAGGCCCTGCCGAATTAAACTGCCATATGGGGGGGACTGCGAATGGCTAGGTCCGCAGTTCGAAACCACCAGCGGCTCACTGGGAGAAAGGTGGAGAGTTTCTACTCCTGTAAAGATAGACGGTCTCGAAAAACCCCAGTTGAAGTGCTACCTGGTCCTATCAGGTCGCTATGAATCGGAATGGGCTCCGTGGCTGTGTGTCTGAATTTTTGAGCACTGTGTTAAGTCTCTAACATTTTCAGCTTGGGCTTCTACATTTTTGTCGATAGTTTTTGACTATAACAGCTAAATTCCAAGCAGTTTCCTCTTCCACTTACTCGACACCGTGTAGACTCACTTCTTGACACCGTGGAGGCCATTGGGTAAACAGGCTCAAGAGTTGCTTTCTTTTCAAGTGGGGACCAAATATGGAAATTAAGCTGCTTTCTAGACAAAGTCACTTGGCTACTGATTGGGGTTAGATTGCATATTGTGTTGTGTACTTTGAATCCAAATGGTGTAATAAAGCCCACAGTTGTAGGAGATGTGTGGGCTACAAACCAAGTAAAAGGCGACATCACTCAGCTCGATTTCATTGCAATCCTTCTTGGTGATTTAGCTTATTTGAAACACCAGAGGTGGCCATAGTCAGCAGTCCCTGGGTGGCACAAACATTTAAACGCTTGGTTCAGAACTAAAAGGTTGGTGATCAAAAGAGAAACCAGGCTACCTACATCCCCAAAGGTGGTAGGCCTTCTGAACCCCCTGGAGCACATGTCTACTAGGATATGAATGGGACCACCATGAGAGCAATCAAGTCCAGGTCAACCTCGCAACTGCTGCAGTGCAGTGAATGATGTATGTGACTCTTCTAGATACAGTCTCTGTAACTCTCACCGATCAACCCTGTCTTGAATGGTCTGGGTAAGGAGGTGGGGGGAAGATACTGATTGCATTTTATGACTCTGCTGTGACTGGTTGCCATTCTGCTGGATATAAAGTAAACCATGCCAGAGGGGAGTGAGAAATCTCTACCAGCCAGAAAGAAGAGTCAGGAGTGAAGCATACCTCCTTTAAACCCCAAGATTCTTGCCCATTGCCCCTCCTTGGTGCAGGAGACAGCTATGACACCAGCAGGACAGCAACAGAACCAGGAGTCAGGGCATGAGACAGGGCAGTGGGCTTCCAAGTCCATTGAGCAAGTAAAGTGGAATGCTTTGGGACAGGAGCCTAGCTTGTGGAGTGGATGCCACTGAACACTTAATTGGGAGAGCTGGTTTTGCTGAGCGTGGAGCTGGAACAGAGTGACTTCACTTTGAGGTTGATAGTGGAGTGACATGCCTTTGAAGCATTTGTTGGCAGCCCTAAAAGGTCTTTATAACATTGCCCAAGCAAGACAGAGGCTGAGGGTGACGAGAGGCCTACCCGTAGGCACAGCAGAGAAGAAACTGTCCTGATAGAACAACTGTATCCTGAGCATTTCTTCCATGATTTTTTTAACCTGCTAACTTCCCTAATCCCATAATCACGAGAATCATCTGAGGGTTTTTTTTTGTGGCTATTGCAATGAATTATCAAGCCCAGCCCCCACTCCCCTTTATAAACTACAACTATAAGAAAAAGTATGGTTGTGGGAGACAAAGCAGTAACCTGGTGACACACTCCTAGGGACTCATTTAAAGCCCCATCTCAGTGTCCTCCAACTGTTGACATTTCCACTAGGATGATGACAAAGATTCTAAACGAACATTTTGTTCTCGCTGAATCAAATTAGCTTCCCGACATACCTATTTCAGGTAATGACACTCATTATAATCATCCAGTCCCGAAATAGTGGCATCATTTTAATTCCCTTCTCCCCCTTTTCCTGAGAGGGGTTATTTCCCAAGTCCAGTGTATTTTTTCGTTCAGAATTTTTTTTTAAATCCATGGGGTAGTTTTTGAGAGGGAAATGTATAGAACATTTACATGACTGTGGACAAGAATTCATATTCCTTTGCTAGGAGCTATTTATAGTTTACAGAGTTGCAAACTATCTAATACAAAGAAAGACTAGATGACCCCCAGGAATCAATTAATTTTTTGCTTGTTCCAAATCTCTTTATGTTTTCCACATGTTCCAGGCAACAGGAAGCTCGTGGAGTTGAAACATTATCTGTAAGCCCGTCTGTTTTAGATAAGCTGCTGATAAATAATTGCCCCCCCCCTCCATCTGAAATGGTTTTTGAACCCACCCCTTCCTTTGAATTCTCACTAACACCTACAGTGGGTTGTGGAGTGGGGACAAAAGTGACAGTTTCCCACACCCAATTTCTCACCCAAACACCTCCCCGCCTCCCTCCAAACCACCATCAGATTAACCTTTCTGAGGCCTCATTCTCATGTCTGTCTTCAGCCTGTCATTTTGTAAACATTCCATTACAAAGTTCAGCATTTTAGGAGAGGGGCATGCCTCACTGAAGGGGAGCAGTGGGATCGGGGTAAGAGGGAGAATGAAATAAGGCTGGTGAGTGCTTTGTTTGTTTGTTTGTTTTTAATGGAGAAGGGTCACTAAAGTGAGTCCATCTCAATTGGATGGTTGGTTGGTTTGATAGGCAGTTTTCGAGAGAGGCTGTCATCCAGCTCTCTAGCCAGGAAGAGAAACGGTCGTGGCAAGTAGGAGGCAAACAAGTGATGGAGGAGAGGAGGGAACTTCGTGATTAGACACACAGTCTCTAGACACAAGCTGCCTGGATTTGAATTCCTGGCTCTGCCACTTGCCACTTACCTGCCTTGTGGTCATCTCCTTTGGGTCTCTGGGTTTCGGTATCCTCCTGTGTAAAATATTCTGCTCTTCACCAGGTTTCCAGGGGTCGATTCCTTAGAAGTGTTCCTTCATAGTCTGTTCTTAGTCAGGAAACTCTACTGAAACCTTTTGACTTTTGCTGACTCTGCTCGTATTTGAAATACCACTGACATTGCTTCCAGTAGCACACGAGCCACCACAGTTCTATGGTGCATGGCACTGGTTGCATCTGCTGCACAAGACTGCTAGGAAAGGCTGAAAATGGAGTGTATTACTTTGAGGACTAGAGTTCACCAGGCCCATGCCAAGGTCTTTTAAATTGTTTCAATTGCATATGAAAGTTGGACATCTAATAAGGAAGGCCAAAGAAGAATCGTGCATGTGAATTATAGTGTTGGCAAAGAATATAGAAAGTCTCATGGCCAAAGCACAGGCAAATATGTCTTGGAAGAAGTACAGTCCGAATGCTTCTAGGAAGCAAAGATGATGAGACTTCATCTTGTGTATTGTGGACATGTTGTCGAGAGAGACTAGCCCATGGAGGAGGACATCGTGCTTGGCCAAGGCCGAAGATCAGCAAAGAAAGAGGAAGGCCCTCAACAAGGTGAATGGACACAGTGACTGTAACATCAGCTCAAACATGAGAACAAACGTAAGGACGGCACTGGCCCTGGCACTGTTTTGTTCTGTTGTACTGTGGGTTGGGACTGACTCAGCAGCACCTCACTGCATCGACACGGCACTTTCTGTGTCTTCATTTGCTTCCTGAGCACTGACAGAAACGACAGAATCAAGGGAATCACGTTTGTCACTGGTAGTTTACTGGAAAGTACTATTAATTCACACCATTGTACTTCTTTCCCAAGTGGCATGTTCTTTTAAATCAGCACGTGAAAGATGGTAATTAATGTGTGAATTTCAAAAAAAGTTAAAAAGTCCAAGGGCAGTGCGAGAAGACAAAGTCAAATATAATGAAATTTGCAAAGACCATGAGTTATAAACCCCAAAGGAAGAACACACTAGCATATCTGAAAGTAAAATAGCTGAAGAAAAACTCAAGCCCCAAGTGGCAAGATTGAAAGATTCTACAGGCAAAATATTAAAGACAGGAAGCATCAAAAAGATGGAATACACACACACACACACACACAAAGAATACACAGAGATACTGTATTAAAGAGAAGTAGTCGGGCTGAGTCCCGGTAGGGGTTGTGCGCAGGACTGTGGCCCACTGGGATGGAGGTTCGATTCCAGCTCCATGGAGCAAAGGCTGGGCCTCCTACTCCTACCACCTGAGGGCAGTGATGCTCCCCCCCAAAACAAAAACAAACAAACAAACAAAAAGAGGTAGTCAACCTTCCAATATTTTAGGAAGTAACATATGAGCAAGAAATACGTCATGACCCAGAGCTGGTGACACAATGTACTTGTATTATGGTCTTAGCAGTCAACAAACACTTTCTGAGACAAAGCAAGGCATCATTCAATGCTGGGTCTTTCCTCCATGGTTTCCTCGTTGATGTCTTAAACTAGGGATGGTTGCCACTGATAAGAGGTGTGCTTATTTCTCAGGAACAAAGGCACATCTGTCAAGAAAACACATTATATTTGCTTGGTTTTAGTTCATCAAATGAATTTCATAAGGACAGTGATGATGTCTGACTTTGGTGTTTCGTTCTGTTTGGTTTTGTTTTAGCTTTGGTGAATTAGGTGAAGGTTTGCAGAGCAGATCACGTTTTCATTCAGCAACTCATACACGTTTTGTTTCCTGTCATGGATTGCAGTCCCTGCAATGTAAGCTCACTTTGGCCACTTACTTCTTATTTCTTGTTTCCATTCCTCCCTTCTGTCTAAATCCTTCTGAACTTTGTCCCGGTGGAGGGGGGGGAGGCGGGGTGTCATTGCCCTTTGATCTCAAATGGTGAGTTATTCATTAGTGTTCTCACTCCTCTTACAGACCAGTCTATACCTGGCTGAAAACTGAGACAGGGCAAAGGGCAGGGGTGGGGGTTCCTTCATTTCCAGACCTAATGAATGACTAACGTGACCAAAGAGGAAGAAATTAATACAGTCAGGACCTTGGTTTAGTCCTTGAGCTCACAGAACTGTCAGAAAATACATGTTCTTCAAAGCCTCCCCTTGGTATTCTATCTACTTAGCAGGCTAAGAAATGAAGAAACATTCCATCGGTGACAACGGGAGTTAGAGAGCAGTAGGTACTTGAGCTCTGCTAAGCGTCAATCTTTTCTCTTGGCACTGGTGTAGAGCGGCGGCTGCGATGACGCTCATGGGAGAGGGGATAAAGCGTAACAAGACACGATTTCAACCACGGGTTATCTAGGCAAAACATAGCAAAAGAGTGGGTAGAGAGGTGTGCAAAAAAACTTTGCTTTTCTTCATATTAAGCAGAGGAAATGTACAGTAGAATGTAAAGTTTGAATGGAAAAATTAAGCCCTCAACTCATAGTGGTGGGCTGCTTGAGCATCTTGGTAGACTCCACACTGGGAGCCTTGGCGGTATGGTGGTTACACTTTGGGCTGTGGGGCAGGCACCTAATCTGGGTCAATTTGAGGATGAAGAGTGCAGGGGTGGAGTCTGGCCTGTCCATCTGGAGATAGCCAATGAGACCTCTGTGTGGGCGTGGCCTTCTGCTGAGAATTCTGGGAAATTTAATTCCTTCTTGGAGGCAGGAGACACTATTTCATGGCTTACTCCCTGGAAGACATTGCAGCTGATAAGACATGTGGCAGCATGCTGATAGACCCTGAGCCCTGGAAGCTGGAGGAGCCGTGGGGAGACCCCTGCAGAGCTGAGATGCTTCCACCACCACTGCATACACAAGACTCTGCACCCACTGGCCTGTGACTGTGCTGGTGTCATTGCATGTGCTTTGTGAGTCTGAAGAGGACTTATAGATTGGTATCCAACATATGATAATATCAGACTTACGACCTTAGATTGGATCGTGCTGGGTTGTTTTCTCCATGTTCAATTGCTCTTGTATATAAATCTCTTTCTTATACACATATGAGTGTCTATGGATTTGTTTCTCTAGTATGGCAGGTCTAACACAGACTGTAATCAGCCAGGTCAGCAGTTCAAAACCGCCAGCTGCTCCATGGGAGAAAGACGAGGCTTTCTACTCCCCGTAAAGAATTCAAGTCTTGAAATCTTACAGGGACATTTCTGCTCTGCCCTGTATGGTCAGTAAGAGTCAGCATCTACTTGATGTCAATGTGTTTGCTTTGAAAGCTGTTTTGTGCTCTGTCCGTTATACGATGGTTGAGCAGTTTGAGGAACCCTGATGAGACCCACTGAGAATGGGGGTGGATTCCGCGTAACTTCCTAATGACAGACAACTGACTCCCCTGTGCCTCTCTCTTCTGATCCCAAATAATTTCTTAACACTTTGATCTCTGATCCCCAGAGTCACTGAAGGACAATCAGATGATCTGGCCTTCTACTAGTTTTGTTTTCGATTCAGGATCCCGGTCCTAAAATCGTGAAGCGTCACCACCACTAGGGGAAAAGCACCAACCTTCTCCCGCAGAGAGCAGCTCTGATAGATAGTCGGAGTCCTGGAGGATGGCGGCACATTTAGGGATTACTTTGAGGCAAGAAGTACAATGTTTGCCCTTTAGACATGCTATAAGTTTAAGACTGAGTTAATTTTTGCACACTTCTGGAAAACTTAAAGATGGTTTTGCATGATGACCATCATTCCAACATAGGAAAAATCAATTGCAATTAAGAGAATTTCTCATCTGTTAACAACTGTAAGTCAAGCCTAAATCTGGACCCAAATGAATGTTTCTTCTCCGAGCGAAACCCTCTTTCACAGCACTCTCTACTTTTGGCATCGTTTTCTATTAGATAGCAAAGACCTGGGTTCTGTTTGTTGTGGTGGTTTGCTTTTGCTATTGTTTTGTGAGCATTAAAATGATAGCATGTCTGTCTTTTATGTAGCACATATTTGCTCTTCTGGAGAGAGAGCAGGCGTGTGATTTTATTTTTGTTGTTTTCTGAGGCTGTGCAGTCATCTTATATTGGCACTTGATAAATACTAGAGTAAATATTCCTAAAGATTTGGGTTTCCACTCTGCGAAGAACCAGCGACATGTCATTGGGCAAGTCACTTGAGTTCTGTAGGTGTCCCATGACTAAGATAAACGAGTTGTGCTCTTTCAGATTCTTTTGACTTTTAAGTTCTGTGATCTAAAATAATAAACTGAAGTGTAGGTTGGGATTAAGCCAAATATTCATTAGTAAAATCCCAAAGTAGAGTCTAACATGCATGTCTAGGGGTGAATGTAGGCATGTGTATATATGTATGGACACTGCTTCTGAGTGTGAGATACAAGGGTCGCCCGCCATCTTTGTTCCTGTGAGCATCACATGTAATATCATGGAACCGGCCTGCTTGGTCAGGAATGCAGGCACTATGCGTGTGCTTGCAACTGTCTCAGAACCCAGTGATGTAATAGACTATGCATTGGGTAAGGTCCATAGTTTGAATGAACCCACCAGTCATCCTGTGGGAGAAAGTAGAGCCCTTCTGCTCCCAAGATTTCCAAACTCAAACTCACGGCCACTGACTGGAGGCCGACTGTCCTACAGGACAGGGTAGAACTACCCTGTGTGTTTGAATTCTAAAGAAAGCCCTGTCTTTCTCCAGAGGCGTGGTGGTTAGTTTCAAACTGTTGACCTTGGAGTTAGCAGCCAAACAGGTACACACAATACCACCAGGGCTCCTGTTTGGGTAGTAGGAAACCCTAATGTAACAAACCAAGCAGTTGCTATGTGTGAGAGTTACATAATTTCATGCCAACTTGATAACTAAGTGTAGGGGTGGAGTCTAGCCTGTCAAGCAGGTCACAGCCTGATGAAGTCTCCTGGTGGGCACGGCCTTTTCATGAGGGTTCCTCGATTTCTCCCTGGAGGTGGGACACACATGCTCTTTCTGCCAGTGAGCCACTCAGAGCTGCTAGGCCTGAGACTTCCAGAGCAATGTGATGCTTCCACTCCCTCTGGAACTACCCACTGCCTGTGATCTTCCTGCATTTTGCACCATTGCATGTGCTGCATGAGTCTGAAGAAGGATTCATGGACAAGTATTGAACTTGAGGGCTATAATGGCACTTATGGACTTGATCTGGAGTGGGTTGGGATGTTTTCTTAATATACAACTATTCTTTTATATAAGGCTCTTCTTATACATATCTGAGTATCCCTGGATTTCTCTAGTTCACCTGGCTGAATACATTGGGTTATCGTCTTTCTATCAGACTGCCTGCCTTTCCATGAAGTAAAGATTGTCCCAATTCAGGAAATACAATCACTCCCTATGGGTGATAATCACATATCTTATTACACTTTTAAAGTAGACGGGTAGCAACAAAGGGGAAGGCCCTCAGCCAGCCGGACTGACACAGTAGCTGACACCATGTGTTCAAGCCCGCGAACAATTGTTACCAGAGGAAGCCAACCTCTGATACATACATCACCGGTTCGATAGGTGCAGTTGTACAGCGATAATTATTATTTATTAAAGTTATAGAGAGCTAGACAGAGAGAAACCATAAGAGGCAGACATGGGCTGAGCCCCGGTGGCATAGTGGTTGTGCACGGGACTGCGGCCCACTGGGATGGAGGTTCAATTCCAGCAGCAGCTCCACAGGAGCAAAGGCTGGGCCTCCTACTCCCACCACCAGAGGACAGTGATGGCCCCCTCCCCCCCCCAAAAAAGAGTCAGACATATTTCAGGGTAGTATGCTCACCTCAGCCCTGTCAGGTGACCCACGTGGAGAGGCAGCCAGTGGAGGAAGGGATTACATGAGAGAGGAGAATGGAGAGCGTCTGGCGCTGAATGGGGGAGGGGAGGGGACTTTTGGTGCCATGCAAGTCCCCTAATTACAGGTACGCACGTATGTCACAGGAAAGGGTTGTACCATCACAGGAAGGAGATGAGTTAGGGGTATACACGTAACCCAAAGGGGAGGACTAGGAGTATTCATGTGACAAGAAGGGCAGATCCTAGACTCAATAGGGCAGCCTAACACTGAACATTCTTGGTGGACTTGACCTTTTTGTCTCCTATAAGAAAGCACTCTATTGGTATGCTTTTCAGAAGGGAGTGGATCTACTCAGGCTATACTGATTGTTATGGATAGCCAGTAACCCTAGAGAAGAATAGCTCCTGAAAGACCTTGGTTAACCTCTAGGTAATAGTTGTATACCACGTGTAGCAAGCCGCTTAAAGTTTGTCATATACTGGGGGGATAACTTGGGAGAAATCTTCCCGTTTCCCACCAATGGTGAGGACAGTGCAGGACTGGACAGTTGTGCAGAGCGTCACTACGACTAGATGTCAACTAACATCTACAACAGCAAAGCTTTCCTTGCTTATCTTCCTGGTGTTCATTTTTTTTGATGTAGGACCCTTTTGGAGCAAGTCACAGAAATCTTAAATTGTTTTAAGGAAAACAACGAGCGGAGAGTAATATATCAGCACAGATAACCACAATTAGGCCTGAGCTTAGAGAAAACTAATATGTTTGGGAGGGGGGCATCACTGCCCCCTGGTGGGAGTGGGAGGCCCAGCCTTGCTCCTGGAGAGCTGCTGCTGGGTTTGAACCACCAAACCAGTGGGCCACAGTCCCACACTCAACCACTTCGTCACTGGGGCTCTGCCCGAAAACTAATATTTTTACACATGTGATAGATACATTAAAATTGAATTTTTGCAAGCCACAGTGAGTCACTACTATTCTCTGAGCCCCGGTGGCATAGTGGTTGTGCGCGGGACTGCGGCCCACTGGGACGGAGGTTCAATTCCAGCAGTGGGGCTGACCCTCCTACTCCCACCACCGAGAGCAGTGATGCCAAAAAAAAAAAAAGTATATAAAATGAGCTCATATTTTTCAATGAAATGGACAACTTATAAGATAGTGACATTATTTCCTCTTAGTTTTTAAATTAAAACTGCTCAAAGCAGACAATCTACCCCTGTGAAGTCTAATTTTAGATAGATGGATAACAGTGTCCAAAAGATACCTACTAACCTCTGGGGTGGGTGGGGGGCAGGAGTCAATGGGACTAAGGGAAGAGGCAACTTCTATTTCCTTTACTATTTACTTAAGGAAGTATGCAAAGATAACATACAAAAAAAAAATAGGCATGCCAAACTCACTGCCATCGAGTCCATTCTAACTCCCAGTGACCCTCTCGGCAGGGTTCCGGAGGTGCTGACGCTGAGGAAGTTCGCTGGCCCCTCCTTCGCTGAAGAGGGCTGGGTGGGTTGTAACCATGAACTTGACGGCGGTAGCGCATTGCATTGCCTTTTGCGGACCAACTTGCTGCCACCAACTCGCCACCATCACGTCCATGCCGACTCCAGGTGGCCCGTGCGGGTGTCTGAGATTGTGCGCGTTTGCGGAGTTTCTCCCTCAGAGCTGCGGTGATGTCCAACTACCCACCAATGCATAACCATTGCGCCGCCGGGCTCCTTAAGTCTTAGCTAGTTACTTTAAAAATAAAGACCCCAGACTCTTCACAGCGTACATTTCTAATCTAGAGGATTGAGCCAAGCAGACGTGCCCGGATGTCACCATTTCTTGCTACTGTTACCCTGGTGCTGTTCATCCTTCACGGAAAGCCCAGACATCTTTGGAAGTTTTTCCGTCGGATCTGCAGTAGAGACGACCTCATGGGTCCAGAGTGGTGCATTTTCTGGATATGTCTTATACATATGTTTTATACCGCTTCCTAAACGACCTACCATCATTTGCCCTCGGGCAATCCTATGAAAGTGACTAGGGAGTGGTACTCGCTCCCATCTTCCCCTCACTTTGCTACCTTGATAACTGTTCGGACAGCAAGGTCAGCTGTTCAGAACCACCAGTCACGCTGCAGAAGGGTGGGCTTTGCACACCCTTCTAGAGGGACATCCCGGAAACTCACCAGGCTAGGCTAGGTCTACCCTGGGTTACACAGCTGCGATGAGTCATTATCCACCGGATGCCAGGGAGTTTGGTTTTCTTTGATTCTGAACAAAGAAAAGAATTTCCCCTCATGTGCAAGTTTTATTTTCTCTTCTGAATTATTTTTCCCACATACCTGTGAGAGAATGTGTTTTTCTTCAACCTTTTAGGTGAGGTCTCTGTATTTTAAACCTTACTGTCATATTTTCTGAAAATAGTTTTCTAGCTTTGCTGTGGGTCTTTAAGTTCATTACAGTGTCCCCACCTCACTTCCACCAAGTTGTAGATTGACCTTTTTTCTTTAGTCATTTATAATTTCTTATCACGATTTCCCCCACTATGTATCTTATGCTAGTAGGCTCTATTCCGTATTGTTTTCCTCCCATTTTTCTTTCTAGAATTTCTTGCAGCAAGGTCCCCGCTTCAATCGCCTTTGATTTGCTTACATACTTATCTCACCTAGTATTTTCCTTACTCCACAGGCTGTTTGTTTGCTGGGGTGAGTTCTTACCTTGTGGGTTGCAGATCTGATGATCAGTTCCTATGGACTCCATGCTTTCATGTCTTTATTTCCACCCATAAGAACTCTGCTTCCTGGCAGCCCCATGTATGTCAGAGTAGAAAGACATACGGCAACTGAGGGAGGAGGAGCTCCATCGGATTTTCAGTTGCTGATTTTTCAAATAGATTGCCAGGTCTTCCTTCCGAGGCACTTCTGGGAAAACTCACACTTCCTTTCTTTGGGTTAATAGTTCAACTCACTACCATTGAGAGCCACCGCTGGATTTGAGCCGCCAAGCCCGTGGGCCACAGTCCCACACTCAACCGCTTATGCCACCGGGGCTCAGCCCAAGACTAATTCTTTCTAGGAGTAGAAAACTTCATCTCACTCTCCTGGAGCGACTGGTGGTTTTGACCTGCTGATCTTGAGATAATCAGCCCAGCACATAACTACAATGCCACCAGGCTTCCAGGACAGCACATTGTTTATCACACTTGGCTAATCATTTCATTCTCGTTTAATTAATAGAAATGCCTCAAAATGACCAGAATAATAGTTAGAGCTCTAACAAGCTATGCTTTCCAAGTTTCTAAAGCCAGCTCCTTTAACACAAATGTGAGCACACGGATGGCATGTGCTGCCCAGGCTGCCCAACAGGACTCTGTGATGATGGAAGTAGCCTGCATCTGGATTGTCTGGTCTCATTAACCACTGACCCCTGAAGTCCTGGAGGAACAGAAAAGTGCCTCATGAGAGGGATCAACCAAGTATTTCATTTCATTTTCAGGAAATTTACACAGCCACAAGTGAGTTGTGGCTACTGTGGTGAGCTGAGCAGGGTCAGTCCTCCCAGAAGTCATCTGCCACTTTGCAGATCCACCTTTTCATCCGAGATGAAGCTAGTTAAGAAACAGAAGTCGGATCTGTGGTATGTGGCTACCAACCCAAACTGCTCTCGCTGGGCTTTTCTCACCTCCTCTCCTCATGTTCAAAACCAAACGGAAAGCCTTCTGACCTCCTCATCCAGCCCCCTTGCCTCCGGTGCCATTTTTATTTATACCATTTCAGTGACTGTGCTTAGGATTTTATTCTCAAGCGAGTCCCAGGGAAATCATACCTGAATTAACTTCCGCAACTTGTGATGCGGGGCTTGACAGCCATAAAATATGAGATAGCAGCACATGCGGATATAAACGCCCCTGGGGCTTCTTAAAAGCCAGTTATCAATTTCCCTTTGTTGTGGTTATGCCTCTTAATGTGGGGGTGGGGTGGGGCCTGGGGACACGAGAGAAAGACTTTCGTGGTTAAATTCCTCAGTGTTCACCCTACTTACCAGGGGATAAAATTTTCCCTAAAGCACGGTAGCTAACCAGTGATTTATCTGGCCCCCAAGAAAAAATGTGTAGAGGAGAGCTGTGTGGGAAGTGAATAAACAACAACAACCACAGCAGGAAAGGAATATGTTGCCATGGAGTGGCTTCTGCCCCTGGCCAACCTGTATGCCAGAGGAGCCCTGGCAGGCTGGCAGTGGTTCCATAGGGTTTCCAAGGCTGGCACCTGCAGAGAGGTAGGTGCCAGCCTCCTCCGACTTTCGGGTCTGAGCGGAGCATGTGCTATTGCTTCATCTTTTGCTGTAAAGTTGATTCCGAGACTGACTCATAGGGACCGTGTTAGACGGATTCGAACCACTGCAGGCTGCAAGTCTTCAGGAAAACAGGCTCTTTCTCTAAAGAGCAGCTGGTGAATGCAAGCCACTGACTTCACTCTGCAGTCTAGCAGTCCACCGATGTACCACCAGGGCCCCTGCTGGTGGGAAGCAGCGACCTTGACAGCCTGCCACTTCTTTCACCACATAGGCAGACACACTTGCGAGGGTCGGTCTTCTCGGCCTCTCGGGAGAAGCACAGGCTGGGTGGACTGCAGCACCACCTTCTGCGTCCCAGCCCCACTCTTCCCACCTCCCGCCTGCTTCCACCGCATCTCCCCAGCAGTCACAGCCACTACTGGCCCCTGATGGCTGGCTCTCTCTGGCTACACGGCAGGCCAAGCTGACTTCCCTGAGCTGGGCCTCAAGAGAAACTTCAAACGAACCTAGTGTGTTTGTTGTTTGATCCTTTCCGGAACTGGAGAGGACACGGTTCTGTAAAGTCAGAGGAGCAGGGAGGAAAGGACGAGGCGGGTGCAGCACACAAACATCCCAACAGCCTGGACTCTCCACTCCTTTGCTGTGTCATCACACACACCACCCATGGAACCGAGAGATGGGCTCCGAGTTATCTGTACGGTGTCCTTTAGACATTTTGGACAACTTCTCTTACTCTGTTCTTAGCAAAAGGGGAAAAATAGTGAGTTATGATCTTGGAAGTAAAATCGCTGATCGCAAATGTTTTGACAATGGTGATGGCAGCAAATGTCCAAATATGCTTTGCACACAATGAGTGGATGTATAGATTGTGATAAGAATTGTATGAGCCCCCAATAAAATGATTAAAATCAAAAGAAATTCATGGTGGTTCTCAATACCACTGTTGAGTTTACGCTGTTAACTGTTACAATATTTTGCTTTACTTCAATAAGTATTTTAGAATACTGGTAAAAAAAATACTGATCTCTGGCATATAAATTGTTTTTCACTCTTTTTTCATGCTGCCTACGGAAGATCTGGAAGTGCTACTGATGTGCAACAAGTCTCACTGTGCAGAGATTTCTCACAACGTTTCCCCCAAGAACTGCAAAGCCATTGTAGATAAAGCAGCCCAACTGGCCATCCGAGTCACCAATTTCCAATGCCAGGCTGTGCAGCAAAGAAAATGAATAGACAGCCCATTATTTAGGAGTTTTATTTGTGCTAAATAAAACGATAAATGAGAAAAGAAAATTTTTTCAGTAGGTGTTCAATAGCATTCCAACCACCAAGCCATTGTCATTTTATCTGAGTTGGTTCATGAGATTTTAAACCTGTGAATTAACAGCTGGTTGCTGTAGAGTCCAATCTAACTCATGGCAACCCCACGTGGGTCCACATACATGATTGCTCCGCCGGGGTTTTCATGGCTGTCTTCCCAGAACACGAGTGACAGGACTGTCTACGGAGGGGCCTGCAACCCCCTGGCCAAACATGTTTGTACCATTTGTACCACCCAAACCAAAAAAACCTCACTGCCATTGAATCGATTCTGCTAGCATAGGGCTGCTAACCACAAGGTCACCAGTTTGAAACCACCAACCGCTCATCAGGAGAAGGACAGACAGGGCTCTTTCTTCCCCTAAAGAATTACAGCCTCAGAAACCCACAGGTGCAGTTTGACCCTGTCCAATGAGGTGGTTGTGGGTTGGAACCCATTGGGTGGCAGTGAAGTATGTTGTTGCCTTTTGGTAGGACAGAGGAGAGCTGCTGCCGAGGGTTTCGGCAATTGTACATCTGTTTTTGTTTGCTTGTTTTCTGTGGCATCACTGCCCTGGTGGGAGTAGGAAGGCCAACCTTGCTCTTGGAGAGCTGCTGCTGGATTTGAACTATCAGTCCTGTGGGCCAGAGTCCCACACACAATGCAGTCCTACACACAACCACTACACCACCTGGAATCAGCCCTCGATTGTACATCTTTATAGGAGTCACAGCCCCATCTTTCTCCCAAGGAGAAACTGGTAGATTAGGACCACAGACCTTGCAGTTGGCACTCCAACGCTTCATACCACAGACAGAGAGTTCAAAATTTACAACACACATGGCTAGTAGTCTAACACCCAACACACAGCACCATCAGGATCTGTGGCAGTCACCAAT
Source organism: Nesogale talazaci (assembly GCA_004026705.1). Classification (NCBI taxonomy): domain Eukaryota; kingdom Metazoa; phylum Chordata; class Mammalia; order Afrosoricida; family Tenrecidae; genus Nesogale; species Nesogale talazaci. The sequence goes on from PVJH01004572.1 coordinate 112,056, forward strand.
CTGTGTCCATTTCAGCACTGGGAGTGTAGGGGTGGAGTCTAGCCTGTCAATCTGGAGATGGCCAATGAGACCTCTGTGTGGGCATGGCTTTCTCCTGAGAATTCTGGGAAGTCTAATGGTATTTCCCAATTGGAAGTGAGAGATCATTGACTCAGTTCCTTGGAGACACTCTGCTGACAAGACAAGATGGCAGCATAGACCCTGAGTCCTAGGAACTGGAAGAGCTGGAGGAGAAGCCACATGGGTTTACCCTCATGGAACCAGCCCTCTGAAACCAGAAAAGCCATAGAGAGACCCCAGCCAGCACTGAGATGCTTCTACTGCCACTGGATATATAAAACTCTGCACCCACTGGCCTTGATCATCCTGGTGTCATTACATTTGCTTTGTGAGTCTGAAGAGGACTTATGGATTGGTATTGGACTTATGGGCTAACATCGGACTTATGACCTTAGACTACACTGGGTTGGGATGCTTTCTCAATGTTCCATTCCTCTTGTATATAAACCTTTCCCTTATATCCACATGCATGTTTATGATTTTTTTTCTCTAGTCTACCCTAACACAGGACCCCAGGGAAATTTATTTTTTAAATCCATTAAAATCTGTGTTTATGCAAAGTGGTAAGTCCCAAATCAATGGGTCAGGTGTTAGGCTGGAGCTCTCTTGTGGCTTTGCAAGGTTGAAGGGACTGGGGGACCCAAACTCAGATTGAGTTCAGAACTGTGAACTTAAATGACAGATCAGAAGTGGCCAGCTTGGACTTAAAGACCCAACCATTGAGGGCCTAGAGGACACATCTTGACCACAGTGTCAAAGAACACCTTCCTGTAGGGAGCCCTAGAAGTCTCTAAGACTGCTGTGGTTGTTACTTGATGTTAGTCAGAGTCCACAATAGGAAGAGTCATAATAGAATTAAAACATTTGACTATAATGGGAATTGATTGGACCTCAAGATGGCAAAGGCCCGGTGGGTGTGATTACTCTCTAGTCAAAGTAGTCATCAGCTACTTAGAATGTCCTAGCAATAAAATGGAAAAGCTGCAACATATGTACTCACTTTATACAAGTGGAAGAATTCTAGGTCAAATCAATGACTGTCTAAATTGAATCGCCAGAATAGAATCAGCGCCTCAATAAATTCCCAGACTCCAGCCTGTGACCCACCCATATAACTGTGAATGAAAGGAAAAATGAGTCCCCCCTTGATGGAAGATCCCACTCTACCATCTAAACACTCTACTCTTAGTCTTTCTCCCAGAGGATGCCATTTTTACACAAGTGACAATTAATTGTGGGAAAAGGAAATAATAAAACATCTCAGGGATTACCAGACACTGGTTCTGAACTGACATTAATTCAAGAGACCCAAAGTGTCATGACGGCTCCCGCCCGGCCCACTGTCAGAGTCGGTGCATACAGAGTAATCTGTCTCACGGTGGATCCAGTGTGTCTCCGGCTCCCATCCATAGTGATTTTCCTAGTTCCAGGATGCATAATTGGAAGAGACACACAAAGAGAATGGCAGAACTCCCACATTGACTCCCTGTCATGCGGAGAAAAGGCTGTTATGGTAGGAAAAACTAAGTGAAAGCCGGAAAGCCATACGCATGGCCCCCACCTAAGGAGATAGCAAACCAAAAGCAGCCATGTGTTTCTGGTGGGATTACAGCAATTGCTGACACAATCAAAGACACGAAGGAGTCAGGGGTTTCCACCACATTTCCATTCAACGAATCTATTTGACCTGTGCAGAAAGTCGACGGGTCTTGGTGGTTACATTGGATCATCATAAATTTAGTCAGGTGATGATTCTAATTACAGCTGTTTTTCCAGGTGTGGTTTCATTTGTTAAGCAAATGAATACAGCTCCTGGTACTTGACATGCATATATTGACCTGTCTGGATATTTTCCTCTATTCCAGGTTTGAAGGGTCATCAGAGGTAGTCTGCACAATCCTACCTCAAGAGGAAGGATCTTGCCAAGAGGGACTGGCACAGGGTCAGCAACAAGGCACTCAAACGTGAGAACAAGGAGGCAGAGGGCTCGGGGGCAGGCAGTGTTTTGGTCTGTCGTACACAGGGTCTCTGTGGGTTTGAATTAACCCAAGGGTATCCAGCAACATCAATGTCATCACACCCTGAGTTATAGCAAGTCTCCGGCACGATGTCATCATTGAATCCTCAGGAAATTTTGTCACCTTTCCCATCACAAAATGGCCATTACATCAGTGAAACCATGCTGACGGGATCCAGGACAGATGATCTTTCAGGACCAGTGGTGAGTGTGATGATACTGGGAAGGTGTAGGGAAGGTGAGAGTAAAAAGGGGGAACCAATTATAAGGCTCTATATATAACCTTCTTCCTGGGATATGGACAACAGGGAAGTGGGTAAGGTGACCAGACATCCCGCTTTTTAACAATTTGTCCCGCGTCCCGCAGCATTTTAAAATTAAATAAATATATTACAATACTATTTTTGTGGCCTATAAACATTTTTGTCGCTCCATATAGGCCACATTTTGACTAAAGACCACCCCCTCCATCCAGTCAATGATGTCCCCAGCATAAAATCTGGTCACTTTAGTGAAGGGAGACATCAGACAGTGTAAGATGTGACAAAGTAATAAAAATCTATAAATTGTCAAGGGTTCCTGAGCGAGTGGGAAATGAGGAAGGAAGGGGGAAATGAGGAGCTGATATAAAAGGCTTATGTAGAAAGCAAATGTTTTGAGAATGATGATGGCAACAAATGCACAAATGTGCTTGACACAATGGATGGATGTGATAGGAGTTGTACAAGCCCCCCCCCCAAGATGTACGTATATGTTGTGATTGGAGCTGTATGAGCCCCCAATAAAATGATTTTAAAAAAGAGAGATAGCGATGACTCTAGACTTATTGGAAAGACTTTTGTGTTGGGGAGGGTGGGAAATTACCTGACAAATATTGACATACTCTAGTCCGGTCAGCCCCCTGACAGATCTTCTCTGGCCACAGGGAGGGACTCAGACAGACAGAGAGGATGGTAAACTTGATTGTAGGGGATGAAGTATTATATATTTGCTCAGTTGACCCCTCTCTTGACCCAAACTGAATTTGCCCTCGGTTTAAATAGTTCTTGCCTGCTCCCTGACAGAAATTTCTTCTCTGACTTAAAAAATATTGTTGGTGGCCTTTTCTTTCTTACTTGTTATATTTGTCTTTATATTATTATTATTTCTTTTTCTGTCTCATATTTTAATTATTATTATTATTATTTATGTTAGGGTACCCACTTTGTGGATCCCCGGAGTGGGTGCAAAGAGGCAATAATCAATGCAATGGTTTATCAGGTTTTGGGTGGGGGTGGGAAGGGAAGGGAAACCGGAGCGCAAACAATCAATTCGGGAGGGGGGAGGGAGCACTAGAGCTGAGTACACGATGTATGCACAACTCTTTTAAAAAGTGACTTAACTAGCGACCATGGTTCCCCCGGTGAGGTACTGCATTCCTGGCGAACGTCTGTGTAGCTTGGCGGAGGGCAGCCCGGGCAGCGGCATGGCACCCGGCATGGCTACATCTTCTCGTTGCTCGCTGGCTGCCTGGCTGAGAGCAGGGAGAACGGCTTGTTACCTGGGGTGTCTGTGATGAAAGAGACAGAATCCCAGCTAATGTCACTGTGGGGGCTATAGTCACTGGTAAGGTGTCCAGCATCACTTCCCGCTTTGCCAAAGTGCACATTCTCTACGTGGGGTCCACGCCCCTCAAGAACTCTTTTGGAGGAACTATCCGCAAGGAAGAAATCCGAGCTACTGAGAAAGACAAGGTTGACATTAATAAGAGTTTCCGCCCGGGTGACATTGTCTTGGCCAAAGTGATCTCTTTAGGTGATGCACAGTCCAACTACCTGCTGACCACGGCGGAGAACGAACTGGGTGTGGTGGTGGCCCACAGTGAGTCAGGGGTTCAGATGGTTCCCATCAGCTGGTGTGAAATGCAAGGCCCTAAAACCCACACTAAAGACTTCTGGAAAGTGGCTCACTTCCAGCCCGAGTTCCTGCAGACCTAAGAAGCCTCTGCTCCCCTCATAGAGGGTGGCAGGGCGGCGGCCTAATTCCAAGAGGACAGGCATGAAAGGGGCATCCAGATGCCACTGTCTGTACTGAGACCTGGGGATCTCCAGAGGGATCTGCCAGAGCTGTGCTCTGTCGATGGGGCATTCTGGACCTGCCCGTGGGTTCCCTGCTCTCCAGGGACAAAGTCCTCTTCTCCGGGCATCGGCACGTAAGCCGAGTGATGCTGACTGTAGCCTTGGCCTCCTGAAACACCTTAAAAATACAAGGTTTTTCACTGTGAAAAAAAAAAAAAGTGACAACTATGGAAGTGTGAGAATTTTACATCAAGCAAGCAATTGAAAAAAAATAAAGGTAACAAAAGTTGACCAACGGTTGCCATGGGAGAAGGAGGAAGAGAATTTGCTCAGGGGCATTCAATTTATGTTAACGGTGGGGCGTAATTTGGAAAAGGATATCAATCAGAGTTGCATTGCACACCACAGAGAGAGTAATGAGTGGCACATTTGGAAGCGGTTCAGCTGGAGAATACTGTGCTGTGTATGTTTTTGCAACAATTAAAAAAATATTTACCCTAATAGCAATGAGTACAAGGAAGAAGGAAATGTTCTAAAATTGAGTGTAATAATGATTGTACAACTCTTGCTGACATGACTGAATGATTGAATTGTATTGGTGTGTTTGAAGTACCAATAAACTGTTTTTAAAAAATAAATACATCCCCTTCCCCATTTCTGATCCTTTTTACCTCAGTGATATTTCTAGGGTTCTGTTGGTGTATGTCAAGCTTTTCCTTCAAGTGTGAAGGATAGGTTGTTGCATTTTTCCCTTCCGACTCCTGAAAATAAAGTCCAATGCCTGGGGGGCTTTTTGGATTTGGAAGGCATCCTACCCTCCATTTACATGTGCTACTCTCTTTATCCTGTTCCTTGAAAAGCTGCTCGTTTTAAGTGGGGTCTAGAACAAGAGGCGCCTCTGCAACAGGTGTGCAGGTGGCCACGCTGCCACAAAGACCACATGATTTCAGTGGTGCCTGAGATCTGGAGATTGATAGGGATGTGGTAGGGAGGCTGGGGGAGACCTCTCTCAGTAGAGTCAAGCACTGATTCAGGACTTTGGTGCATAGTGCTGCCATCCTCTGCAGTCAACTACTCTCTCTTGTAGACACAGCTTCTGGCTTGCTACTAGGCCTTAGTAGAGACTGAACACTTAACCATGGTCCACCAAGTGACCTTGGAACCTGAGCTGCCCAGAATGAATTGAGTGTTGTCTGCCTCACAAAGTGATAGAATTGGATGTACACAGCAGTTCTCCATTATTAAATGGAGGTGGTGTATAAAAGACTGGGCTCAAGTCAGACCTGAAAGCACCAGTAAGTTACACGAAGAACCATCCATATATATCTATTCCCTACTCATTCAGATGATTTTCCGTCTCCTAAAGCCCACCTCTGACCTTATCTGGAGAGTTCTTCGTGTTCATATGACTGAGGAAAATAAAACGTGTGCCTGGTTGACAGATGGCTCTGCATGATATGTAGGCGTCATTTGAAAATGCACAGACCTGCCCTTCCTGGGCCCTCCCTGGGGGTCACTGGTGAAGGGGAATCATCCCACATGGCAGAGCTTGGAGCCACGCTCCTGTTTTTTTTCACTTTTTTGGCCAGAATAAGTGTTTTGATAAGTGATTTGATTTGTCTACTGATTTGATTGTCTACTGATTCATGAGCCAACAGTGGTTAGGCTGAATGGACAAGGACTTGCAAAGAAAGGGGCGATAGAAAAAAATGGTCACTACGAGTTATAAGGAAGAGGCATTAGGATAAGGCTTCTAATACCTAATAAAAGTATCAGGATTCTCTGAATAAGTCAAAGAAGTAAAGGTGATTTGCATCTTTGGTGATTGCTCACCAAAAGGGGACCTCGACATTGGTGATTTTAACAACTGTATATAAAGTATAAGTTGGCCCAAATATAAGCCAAGACACCTAGTTTTACCACAAAAAACCTGGGAAAACTTATTGACTGGAGTATAAGCCTAGGGTGGAAAATGCAGCAGCTGCTGGTAAGTGACAAAATAAAAATAGATGCCAATAAAATTACATGAATTGAGGCATCAATTGAAGATTTATTTCAAAGAAAAGCAGTACACTTGCTCTGTAAGTGGAAAAGAGGGTCAACCAAAATAATATGGCATCGGGCTGAGCCCCGGAGGCATAGTGGTTGTGCACGGAACTGTGGCCCACTGGGACGGAGGTTCAATTCCAGCAGTGGGGCTGGGCCTCCTACTCCCATTGCCGGAGGGCAGTGATGCCCCCCCCCCTCAAATAATAATAATATGGCATCAACGGTAACTTTTAAAGTACAAAAACCTTAGCTCACTCAGCAACCAAGCTAAAGCACAAGGGTTATAATCCTTCAACACTAGATTACTCCTTCTCATCTGTATGTCTAAGCAGGGCTTCAACTTTAGCTGGTGTGAGGGGATCAGCGTAGACAAGGTCATCATCACCGAGTTCACAGTCATCACCATCTCTGCTGTCATTCTCACACAAAGCACCGTCTTCACTGCCATCCACTGCATTACAGAAGCCCCCTTACTTGAAGGCACAGTGCACTGCATCCTTTGGAATCTCTTTCCATGCATCACTACCCTGCTTGGCTATCAATTCTGTCAGGCTTCATCAGTTTCCAACTTTTGTCTGTGTAGCTTGACCAGAGGACATCCATTCATGCCACATCTTTTACACACGGTCTTTGAAAGTTTTATTTAATCACATATCTAGGGACTGCAATACAGAGATAAGTCCACCTGGAATAAGGGCCAAAATCGTGGAACTTGAGAAGACCTTACCAATTTTTTTATGTCATCAGATGTGAGGGCTCTGAATATATCACAAACTAGCACTGATGTTTTTTTTTCTTTTAACCTGCCCTGGTTGTCCGTTCCAAATTTCTTTCAGCCATTTTTTTTGTTCCATCTTCATCCATCCAGCCTTTAATATGTGTGTGCACTGTAATTTGTGGTAGGAATTTGACCTTTTTTTCTAATCTGACCTTTTTAATCAAGGTCTTTCTTTTAAAAAGAATGACAGGACACCACTTAGTTCCTGTAGCCAAACATGACAGAACGATTGCAAAATGTTTTTTTCATTTCCAGTGTTTCTGAGTAAAATAGTTTTGTCTCCCAAACTTGCCACAGTTCTGCTGTTTGGAAGATTAAAGCTCATAGGTGTTTCTTCCATAGTCCCAGTATCTCCCAGGTCATAGTTATGGATCCTTCTTTGTTCCGTGATGAATGAATGGGATGATATCTCTTTTCCGTCAAGCTCTCTTGGCCACTTCTGTGAAATCTTTGTTCTTTGCCTCAAACATAGGGCAAACCTATCCATGAAGCAGAGTACACCATCCTGCTGACAAAATAGAATTTCAAGGCCCGGTGCCTTAAATGTGTTGTCTTTAGCCATTTGAAGTGCATGTAATCGAATTCCACTACCTGCTATTGTGGCAGCTAGGGACCAGGACCTTGTAGTATTGGGGCAATGTTCTCTAGAAGGCTCAAAAGAAAGACTATCGAACATGATCATCCCTCATAATGTAATGTAAGTATATTCATGATAAAATCTGCTAGGGGCAACCAATTAATTGAAAGAGAGGTTCCTCCGGAATGTGACCTGCTTCTCATAATATGCAGACATTGTAGAAAAGACTTTGCTTCATTTAGATCCTGGGTCTGGCTATTATCTGACCTCTGGGTCTTTGGAGTTGAGCCATCTGGCATCGTATCTGTCGCCAGAACTTACTGCCTGACCTGCTGGTCTTGAGTTCACCAACTCCTGCAGCTACAGGAATCCGGAGAAAGCCTCCATCTGCCATCTGATTCATAGACTTAGAGCTTGCTAGCCTTGCTAGAGCTTGCTAGTGTGAGTGTAAGTGATAAAACTTCCTATCAATCCATCCATCCTTCTGTCCATCCATCTGTCTATGCCTTACTGGTTTTGCTCCTCTAGAGAACCCAACTTTTGACTATTATTATGCCCTGTAATGAAAGTCAATAGAAAACTACAGCAACTGAACTCCAGTGTGGTTATTAATGGCCCAGACCAATCAGGTGTGGGTCACTGCCCCCAGACAAAGAACCATGACCTGGTAAAGGGCTTGCTGAGGGCAAAAGAAATACAAAACTTGTAGTATAAGAATGCAGTCATGGGGCTGAGCCCCAGTGACATAGATAGTGGTTGAGTGCGGCCCACTGCCTTGGTAGTTCAAATCCAGCAGCAGCTCTTCAGGAGCAAGGCTAGGCATCCCACTTCCACCAGAGGGCAGTGATGGCCCCCCCACAAAAGAATGCAGTTCTAAAAATCAGGTCTGAGTACATGCCCAATTAGACTGTAGTTGCTGAGTATTACTTCCTTATTTGTTATATAGTTATGTATGTTGTCATGAAAGGCTTGTGCTTATGTACGTGAAAGGCTTATATATACATCGGGCCTCAACATTTTTTTGTGGAAAATTGATTTGAAATAACTCACTCTGTGCCCTGGACATGAATCAATGAGCCTGTAGCCTAATCTGAAGACGGAGGGATTCACGAGTTTCTACAGCCCATGAGCCAACAGTCTCACTCTCACCTGCCAATTCTGAGCTCTTCGAATCTGGCCATCCCTTGAGTCAGAAGGCACTTCCAGCCTGATGCCGACCCATAGTTTGAGACTTGCCAGCCTGCACATTGACAGGAACAATTTCCTGCACTAAGTCCCTTTCTATACTTGTGCTTTATTGGCTTCACTCCGATAGAGAACCTTGTCTGAAATTGAGTGGCATTGCCTCCAGAGGGTCCCCAAGACTCTGATCTTCATAGAAACCAGTTCCTGACCTTTTAGGGAGCAGCCCAACAATGAACTACAGTGTCACCATGCCTCCTGTCTCCGATTAGTGAAAAGAGTATCCTGTCATCTTTAAGCATTTTTCTTCCTATCCTCATTCATGGTCAGTTTGTTGTCCTTAATGTATACCTGATATGAGTGGACCTCAAAAAAGTTTGTGGAAAAGTTCAACTATTATTTCATTCCATTTTTGAATGGTCTTTTTGGAACCTTCTTGTACACACTTCACAAATAATGTCACTTCCTATCTAAGATATTTTTCTTTTCTAGAACCTAAAAACCAATCTTACTTTACATATACGGGTTCCCATTATTAGGATAGTCTTCGGTTTATATTTCTTATGCCTGAAGGTTTTCCCTCCAAGGTGTGGTAATATAACTTGTGGGGCCCAATGCAAAATGTGCACGTATGTCCTCTTGGTAAAAATGTGCTATCAATTCCAAGACAATGGCAACAGAGCATTAAACTAGGCAAAAAGAGAATAGAGTGGTTTAAGATCCAGATTTGAAGTGGATAGATTGACTTTGTATAGGTGAAGGAACATTGATTTTTCTAACACAAGGGGGTTTCAAAGGGTTCTTGGAAATTTTCCATTATCTTTTCATTTCATTTTCCCTTAAGCTTTCTGAAGCTCCCTTCTGCAGAAGGAAAGACCGTAAGAATGGACAGAGATGCACCTATTAGGGCCACAGCTAGGACAGTGATTCAGGGTGAAGTCCAGCTACTTCCTTGGTGAAATGGCAGAGTACCGGTATGCTGGTGGACTTCAGGAGCGTGGTGACAATTGGCATTGGTCCCGGTGGGGAGTGGTCAAAATAGCAGGTCAAGGTCAATTCATGCCTTAAAAGAGAGCAGCTGAAATTGGCTTTAGTGAAGGCTTTCCATTCTGCGGGACTATAGGATAGTCTCCAAGTACTTCTCCATATCAGGCCTAGAAGTGAAGATGGTGAGCGCATTTATAAAACGCACTCTCAACTGCAGGCCATAAACCAGGACCTGTTAGAAACGCAAAAAGAAAAGAAAATCCAATGGCCTTGACAGTGAAGCAAGCCTGGGCACCAACCAGTTAACTTCTGCCCTGGGTTACTTAAAGGGTACAGGGGAGTGAACCAATCCTTCAGCAGCAGCAGAGATTTTTTATTTATCCCAATTGATCTAGGTGGTGTGAATGGAAGAAGTCTTTGAAATGTTTCTAGATTTAAAGATGCATATTGGGGTTATTTTAATTTCTTAAATGGATTTTTCTTTTTTAACTTCCAATTCAATGGCTCATTCTGAAGCTTTGCCAGTGCTAAAAGAGGCGTCTGTGTTTCTGCCTTGTGCTCAACCTTCTCTGAAGAGGTGCTGATTCTTAGCCCCATCTCCCTTCTGCTTGCCCCTGATAGTCTCCTCTTGCTCAAGTAACATCAGCAAAGCCCTCTGCAAAAGGAGACATACTTGAAGCAGTTACTGTCTGCCAGGGGAGTCTCTGCTTGGCACAGGTGGCTTACACGCTTGGCTGGTAACAGAAAGTTGGAAGTGACTTGGAGAATGGCTTGATTAGGACACAGGTTCTATGCCAACACACAAGGGGCTGCAAGATCCAAACTGGGTAGGATACAATTGGTGATGACAGCATTCATTGGGGGTTCAGTGGTAGCCATTGTTATCTTCCAAGCAAGAGATCAGGGTTAAGTCCTATCAGAAGTGGCCAGTTTCTGATACATACAACACAGGTTCAATAGGTGCAGTTGTACAGCAATAATTATTATTCATTATAATGATATAGAGAGCATGATAGAGAGGGGAACAATAAGAGTCAGACATATATCACATCATGGTACATGCTCACCTCCACCCATTTGGTGGTCCACGTGGAGAGAGAGTGAATGGGGGAAGGGGTTACATGATGAGGGAGAGGAGCCAAGAGTTTCCAGTGCTCAGGGGCAGAAGAGAAAGCCTCTATCCTATGTCCCATCCCTATATACCCTCTGGAGCCATGCCAGGCCCCTAATTACAGGCAAGGACATATGTCACAGAAAGGGGTTGTACCATATGCACGGTTATAGGAAAGGGAGCTACCAGGGTCCCATGTGACAGGACCAGACCCCAGACTCCTGGATGTGGCTAGACAGGTTAGGCTAGAGATCATTGACAACAGCATGTGAATCTGCCCACAGCTTCGAAGGAAGGGAACCATCATCCTAACAGCAGGGGAGTTAGCTCTGTTGTGAGACAACACAAAGGTCTCAGATAACTGGGAACCACAGGGAGAACAGCTAACTTAAGTTCCACATCAAATAAATAGTTTATTTTATAGTAAGGTAAATAGTTTCCTTAATATTTTAGAGTATATAATTGTGGAAAAGTTTCTTTCCACAAACTCCCAGTCAACGTAGCTCATGTGCAGTCACCAACTGTTTGTCAGAGGCATCGACCATGTTGCTAGGAAGTGTGTAGGTGAGAGTGGAGCTTCCAGACTGAGATGGACTATGGTAAAAGACCAGTCAGTGAGAGCTCTACAGATCACAACGGTGTGGTCATGAAGAAGGCCCAACATCCATCAAGGCCTTAGCAGAATTCCTGATGATAGGGTACACACTGATGACAAGTCCTGGGAAAACAGATGGGGGTGGAATCAGAGAAGGTCTGGGGTAAAAAGCATAGCATCTGGACTCCT
>PVJH01004573.1:0-123542 GCA_004026705.1 Nesogale talazaci
CTCTCCTTTCTCCTTCTCCTTCTCCTTCTCCTCCTCCTCCTCCTCCTCCTCCTCCTTCTTCTTCTTCTTCTCCTTCTCCTTCTCCTTCTCCCCCTTCTCTCTCACACACACCATTGGAAAATATGCAAAATAATGATCTTTAGAGTTCAATGAATTGAGAGAAAGACTATTGAAAGCAATAAAAAATGCAAAAAGAAGAACTTTTTCACCCCGAAAGGCGTTGTTTTATTTGTCAACGTGTTTTAGAAGGAGACAGGACATCAATCCTACCACTTCCCACCCCAGAGGAAGAGTTGTACACAGGACAGGCACAGTGCCAACGGCCCACGAGGACCAGACTACTTTGTCCACCTCTTACTCCTCTTACTCGTAGATCCAGTGAAAGCCGCAAGACTTGTCATTCACCAGTTCCTCCGGCTTAAACCAGAGGCTGATTTCTTTCTCAGCGCTTTTGACCGATCACTGCCATGAATGTTGTTCCTGCCAACTTGAATACAGAAGTTCCCTCGGATGGTGCCTGGCTTAGAATCCGCTGGGTTGGTCTCTCCCAGCGTCACCCGGCCCGTCTTCACCACATTCATGGGTCACCATGGGTCCGGAGTTCATGTGCTTCACCACCCTGGGGAAGAAGGGGCGGTTTTTCAGGTCACTATAGTGCTGCTTCAGGTGTTCCTCAAAGAACTTTACTAACTTCAAGGCCACCAGGCGGAATCCCTTCTGCTCAAAGCGCTTGATGATGTTGCCCACCAGGCCGCGCTGCACGCCATCCAGCTTGATGGCGATGAAGGTGTGCTTGTTGTTGTCCATGGTGCAAGTCTGGTGACGAGGGAGCAGGCGGCCAGGTCGGTGGAGCTGGAGCCAAGACAGGAAGCCAAAAAGAAGAACTTTAAAAGAGTTCAAGAAAATGTAAACACTGAAAAACTCACCTTCCGACTTGCTGACTACTCTGGTAGTTGACAGAACCCTGCCAGGTTTCCACCATCATTGTGGGATCCACAGGACCCCACACCTCCTTCCCTGCAATCTTTCATTCTGTTTCACTGTATATGGCTGCATGAGTCTGAAGAGGAACATATAGACTGATATCAGACTTGTCAATTTGAGTTAAACTGGGCTGGTATATTTTCTTGACATATGATTGTCTCTTTATATAAAGCTTTCCTACATAGATGAGTGTCACTGAATTTGTTTCTGTAGATAACGAGGTCTAACACAAAACACTACAAAGCTACAATACACTATACTAACTATAAAACACTACAATAAATCAAAAGAGATGTACATAAATGGGAGAATATACCACGCTCACAGAAGAATTAGATGACTGAGACATAAAAAAATGTAGTCTTAGACTCTTCAATACATTTACCATAAAAGTAAAAGGAGAGCCCAATGCAGAAGAAAACAACTTTGCCAGTTACTAATATCTAAAATTGATAGAAAACTTCAACACCTCAACAATGCAAAGAATCTAACTTAAAACAGGCAGAAAACATGAACAGACACTTCAACAGAAGAAGCTTTTAGGTGACCAACATATATATGAATGTGTTAGTCCAGGCAGACTAGAGGAACACAATTTCAGAGACACGCATATAGGTATAAGGAAAAGGTTTATTTACAAAAGGAATGGGACACGGAGAAAACATCCCAGCCCAGTCCAGTTCAAAGTCATAAGTCTGGTATTTACCCATATGCCCGAAATCAATCGATAAAGTCTTCTTCCAACTCACGAAGTCACAGGTCAGTGGGTGCAGAATCCCGGTGCTGGCAGGGAACCTCGCCTCCAGGGCTCAACAGCAGAAGCAACACATCATTGGCAGAGGTCTCCATCTGGCTGTTCCAGCTTTAGAGGTCTGGTTCCATCAGGGCAAAGCTGTGTGGTCTCTCTGATGGCTCCTCCAGCTTCTCAAACACTGCCAGCTTGTCTTGTCTGTGATTAATCGTCTGAAACTAACTCCCAACAACTGGGGAAGATAGCTTCTCATCTTCACGAGGGAAATACCGCAAGGTTTCCCAGGAGTCTCAGGTGAAAGCCATGCCCACACAGAGGTCTCATCGGCTACTCAATGGCTATCTCCAGATTAACAGGCCAGACTCCAGCTCTACATTTCAATTATAAAATTAACATAAGCACATGACTGCCACAATGAAGAAATGCTATAATCATTAATTAGCCACTTGTGGGATACCAATCAAAGAATCGAGGTAACACCACATATCAGCATTAATAGCAAAGAATACCAAAATGATGTCTGTCTGTGTTTTGTTGACTTTAGAAAATCATTCAACTGTATGATAAAAAAAACTATGGATAACTTTTCAAAGAACAGAAGTGGAAAAACACATAATTGTGCTCATGTGAAACTTGTACTGAGCAAGAGAGGGTTCTTACACAAAAAGGCAATGCTGTGTGGTTCAAAATCAGGTAAGGTTGTGTCATGGTCATATCCTGTTCCCACAGTCATTCCATATGTGTGCTGAGAAATTCATCTAAGGAGTTGAACTACATGATAACATGCATCACTATTGGAGGAAAACTCATTAATAATGTACAACATGCAGATAAAACATTCTTCCTTGCTGAAAAGGAAGAAGATATGAAGCACTTACAGGTAACAAACATTGACTACAGTGATGAGTACTATTCTGAGATATAGGATTTACAGCTCATTACAATAACAGAAAAATCCTCACAACTGAATCAATAAACAACATTAAGATAAAAAGATAAAACGATAAAGTTGCGAGGAATTCTGGTAAAGAATCAATCGTCCCTTCTATAGGGAACCAAGGACATAAATTTTTAATAAAATCAAAAAACTTAAACAAATTATTTTTCTTAACCTTTACTCGTAGGGTCTTTAAAACTTCAGTTAACTGTACCATATATTCCTCATGCAAACTTAATTCCGGTACCACATTTTCCTCATATAAACTTGATTCCTGCCCCATTATTAAGTGCTCTACTCTCTTACCTTAAAGCCGAAACTGCAGCAGGCTCCCGCAGTGGCTCTGTTATCGGATTTCCAAAGTCGCTAGCTAGCTTCCTCAAGCACTTTTCCTCACTGGATCCTCCGTGTCCAGGCCTCACGGTTTAGGCGCCACGTGTCCCGGCCTGCGGGTCCGTAATTCGCAATTCCTGGAAGGAGGAGCGGGAATTGGGGGGACACGAGACGCGAGAAATGGAGACAAGACAGGATTCTGATCAAGTCTCATTTATTTGGGAGAAGTAGACCGGTTTTATAGGGCAGGCAAGCTTGGGCAATTAGCATATAGTTACTGACAAGTGAAGGTCAACAAGTCTGCAATCAAGCTTCAAAAGGCAGGGCTGTTAACAGTTACAAAGGTAACTACAAACCTCAGGCAACAAACTGCAACAGAGTTCAGGCATATCCCGCCTGTATCCAGGTCAAGCATGTCCGCTGTATGGCTCCGGACACCATTGACTGCCAAAAGAGTGCACCATACGTCCTGAAAGGTGTACAGCCACCTTCTGCTCCTTGCAGAAGAAGATGAAGCATCAGTATTTCATGTGCTTTGATAAAGTTATGGAGAGGTGGTGATGCAATGAGAAGAAAATTAGGATAGCAGGAGAGTTAACTGAAAATAGAAGAACACAATAAATTAGTAATAAATAATCACCTCTGTCATTTTGTCATTATATTTATAATAGAATTGAATAAGAATAACAAAATTGGATAAAATAGTCATTTCTTTTTATCTCTTGCATAGTTTTAAGAGATTCTATGTTTATTTCTTTTGAACTTGTTGAAATAAAATGATAGAATTTAAGACAGAAACAAAAGGAGTTTTGAGTTGCACACAAAATAGAAACATAAGAAGTCATCAGAATACTTTTTCAGAGGCATATATATTATTAAATTATAATTAGCATATAAGAGCAGTGCTTTAATTCCTGAGCTCTAGGTTCTTTCATGAAGAGATCACTGAATATAGAGTGCTATAGCAAAATGTGGTGAAGAAACCAGATGGTACCTGGCTACCAGAAAGAGTAGCACTTGGAATTTTAAAGTCTTGTCGTAAACAAGCTGCCATTCTAAGCAAGGCATCAATTGGGTTCACATGGAAGAAACATACTAGCCCATGTGACCTAATATTTGTGATAAGAAAACCCATATTCAAAAAAGGGGATGGTATCAGAACTTAAATTGTCAGTACCCGTGTTGCAGAAGGCTATGGAGGACAAACCCCAAACCATTTGCAGAGTCTCCAAATGGATAAAACCTCCCCTGAATGTTCTCTTACCATAGCCCAGGGTTATGCATGCCCTTGCTGTCATGCAGAACATTGTAATGTTGATTATGGCAGATGTAGTTAGGCTAAAATGTAGTACCTTATCAACTGATCTCCCTTTTGACCCATTTTAAAGTTGGTTCCATTTTAAATCTTTTCTACTGTCTTCCCCTAGTAGTTTTAGTAGCATGTTTTTATGTATCATACAATTCAATAGTTCATTCATATCAAGGAGAAATGTATAATTACTACTACATAAATTTTAGAGCAACCCACCTACGTTTATAGTTAACCACCTTTAAAATTAGAGTTATGCAATCACAATCCATTCTAGTGCTTCCTCCTGCCTCCCCCCTTTATTATTTACTCCTGAAATCCTCTTTCCCTCCCACTACCCTCCCGATGATTCATATATACCCTATATCCCCTTGCATCAGTTATTATCATTATGCATCTTCTCCTCTTGGGCTTGACAGCTGGGAGACTCAAAAGAAAACAATAAGAAACACATTACACTAAAGTAGTAATGATAAGATCATAATAGTACAAAGACACAAATGCAAATAAAGCATAACAAGGGACAGATCCCCCAACATTAAAAAATCCAGGGAAGAATTTCTGTCATGAACTCATCCAGCTTTTGTCTGTAGGATAGTTAATTGACCAAGTGTCAAATTCAATCCAGTGTAATCAAGATGACAACGGTCTTTGCCTAAATAAAGCTTGCTTTTATGGTTTAATTGTTTCTTTTGTGGTTTTGCTTTTTTGTGTGTGCTACGTAAGCTTTTCTGTATAAGAAATCCAGGATAGCTAGTTCTTTACTGATACTAACTTGGTTGACAATTCCTAAATCATTGCCCTAGAGTTTCGAGGAGTTTTCTTGCTAGCAATATTATTTTAGTTAATGGGATGGTACTGAGCGGGACCCATGGTATTGAAGTAGTTATGCGGTAGGCTCTGATACTGATGATTGGCAGGTGGAGACCACCAGCAGCCCCTTGGGAGAAAGACTGAGGCTTTTATTCCCATAAAATAGTGTAGCCGATTGCAGACCTCAGTGGGACTTGCTGTGACTCGGCGTTAACAGCATAACTGGCAGTGAGTTTGGTTTATAGTGTAAAGCAGATAATTTCATACATGTCAGGAACATACATGTCTTTGCATCCTGATCTTGTCTTGGTCTTGGTTTGTGTCATTAACAGTGGCCTCCCACACTTTTCATATTTTTGTGATTGACTAATTTCACTCAGCATCATGGTTCTAGTTACCTCCATGTCATAAGTTCTTTGTGTGGTTTCAGCAATGTATTTTAAGAATGCATACTGTTCAATGGTGTGAGTTTTTTAATTTAATTGGGGCTTCTTACAACTCTTATCACAATTCATCATCTTTCCTTTGTCAAGCACATGTACATATGGTGTCATCATCCTCCGTAAAACATTTTCTTTGTACTTGAGCTACTGGCATCAGCTCCTCATTTTTCTCCCTCCCTCCCTCCACTATCCTCTCCTACACGTCTTTGAAAATTTCTAAATTATTCATTTATTTTCACGTCTTCTCCATTCTATTACTGATGGGAATTTGGATTGTTTCTTGCTTCTTGTTTTTGTAGACTGTGCTGATAGAGACAGGGGATAACACATGTCTGTTTGTGTTCTTTCTCACTTTCTTGGGACACATGTCCAACAGAGGTACTCTGGGTTATGTTCTATTTCTCTCCCTAGGTGTTTCAGGCCACACTGGATCATTTTCTACTATGGTATGCATGTTTGCAATCCAACAAGTCGTGTATGAGGATTGAAATCTTTCTACATCTCCAGTATTTATTTCTCTGGCTTTTTTTTCAATTTTGCTGTTATTGTGGATATAAGGCGGTATCTTGTTGTTGTTTAGCTTTGCATCTTCCAGATGGCTCCTGATCCACAAACATTTCCTCATGAATTTGTTAGTCATTGGAGTGATTTCTCAGGTGAAGAATTCTCTGCTCAGTTTGCTGACTAGTTTTTAAATGGTTGAGGCGTTTTCTTCTTGTTACAATTTTGCTGTGTATTCTAACTTTAGTCTCTTATCTGTTGTCTTGGCTAAAGTTTATCAGATTTGTCAGACCATAAATTGCAATTTCCCCCCCAAAAGTGGGGAAAAATGAGGGCTCATCTTATAGTCCGAAGGTGTGCTACCCCAGAACACTTGTTAATGATCCCATGAACCCACTGCCTGTCTGCTTTTGTGTGCAGGCTGTGGATTGCTGTGTGTTTTGGGGGAATTCCCACCTCATGGAGCCTCATTGTGAGCCAGGCCACATAAAAGGCACAGCACATACCTTCCTGCATTTGTTAATGAAAATGATGATGGTTCTTAACATCCCTGTTGAGTTTACAGTGTTAAATATTACCATATTTTGCTTTTAAAAAATCTTTTAGTATATTGGTATTATTTGGTTCAGAATATTTTTCTTGTTTTTCTGCTATAAAAGCTGGGTGCATTATCATCTGAGAAATAGGGTATTTTCCCTACCCTGGGAGTTCTTGTTTAACCTTTTGAAGACATCTTTTTTTCTATGAAAGTGGGTGGGGGACAAAACACTAAGGTTATGCAACAGAACATTACGACAGGTAAAGCAATAGAGTTTCCCGGGGACACCAAAAATAGACTTTGGGAACATATTGTACCAACCCATCAGACTTGACTGGAAAACACTCCTAAGTGTCAAAAAAATATACTTGGAACTATTTATAAGTTTTTCCTTTTTTTTCATTTCTTTTTGTTGTACTTATTTCGGCCTCTCTCTCACACACACCTTTCTTTGTTGTCTTGTTTGACTCTGTCTTATTTTTGAATTTATTATTGTCTCTGAATGTGTATCTAGATAAGATTGGAGGGATACAGAGTTCGGAGGAGAAAATGGGACTGATTGTTCTCAGAGGACATGAGGGAGGAGAAGATGGAAGAAAGGAAGTTGTCAACCAAGCCAGCGACAAGGGAATAGCCACTGAACTAAAATCGATGGTTAGAAGGGATAGGATACCTGGAGTGTTTAATCAATGCAACCACAAGGAATTACCAAAACTAGAAGGAAGGCTGAAAATGATAGTGGGACAAGAGGAAATTAACAGGAAATAGAGAAAAGAACTAAGAGGCAAAAGACATCCATAGAGGTCTAAATTCAGGCATGTTCATTTGCACACATATTTATATATTATGACAGGGAGATATATCTATATAGATGTATTTATATATTAACTATTAAGGTAGCAGGTGAACTTTGGGCCTGGACTTAAGCACTTTCTTAATGGAAGAAAATGCTGTTCTAATAAACTGACATTCCGTGATGACTCACCTTCTTGACACGATCTCTGAAGACAAAATGGATGCATAGGCAAATGTAGTGAAGCAGGCTGATGGTGCCTTGCTATCAAAAGATATAACATCTGGGGTCTTAAAGGTTTGACCATAAACAAGTAGCCATGTAGATGAAAAATAACAAAGCCCACATAGAAGAACTACATCAGGCTGGGTGATCGTGATCAGATATCTGGGATCAGATATATGGCATTGAATAACCAGAACAATAAATCATATTAATGTGATAATGTGGTGAGGCACAGAGTGGAGACCCATAGACAATTGGACATTCCCTTATAGAAGGATCACAAGGAAGAGACGTGTCAGTCAGGTGCAGTATAGGACTGATGAAACATGCAATTTCCCCCTAGTAACATGCCCTCTATTCTATGCTACAAAACTGACTAGACCAGAACATGTACACCCCACATATTAGCACTTGAAACGCAGGAAATCCACCACAGATAAATGCCTCAGGACCAATAATGAGAATAGAGATTCTGAGGGAAGGGGAAGGTAGGGGGACAAAGGAGAAGCCAATCACAATAATCTACATATAACCCTTCCTAGAGGGATGGACAACAGAAAAGTGGATGAAGGGAGACACTAGTTTTTGTAAGACATGGGGGTGTGGATTATACATTTAAAAATATTCAAGGGTTCCCTCAAGGGAGGGAGGGTAAGGAAGGGGGGAATTAAGAGCTGATAGAAAGTGCTCAAGAAGAAAGAAAATGCTTTGCAAATGATTGTGACAACATATGTACAAATGTGCTTGACAAAATGCATATATATATGGATTGTGGTAAGAGCTATAAGAGCCCCCAATAAAGGGATTTTTCATAATATCCTAAATAATAGGGTCCAGTTATCTATTTTATCTTTTGCTGTGTGTTCTTCCATTATTATGCTTGGGAGTCTATGATCCACCCCATGGTTGTGCCCTTAAATTTGTCCTAATTTTCTGCCTGATAATCCTTGTTGCTTTGGGTTTTACATTTAAGTCTCTAACCCATTTGCAGTTCATTTTTGGACACAGTGTGAGGTGTGGGTACTGTTCCATTGTCCTGTAGATGTAGACCAAATTTTTCCAACACTAATTGATGAACAGGGTATCTCTTTCCAATTTAATAGTTTTTGGTCTTTTATCAAATATCAACTGCTATGAGATGGAAGCTTTTATTTCTGAGTTTTCTATTCTGTTCCCTCAGTCAGCATAATTGTCCTTATACCAGTTTTTGGTGTTTTATCTATTCTGGTGTGTAACAGGCTTTGAAGGCAACAAGTGTGAGAATTTCTTCCTTTTGAGAATGTCTTCCTTTTGAGGAGATTATTGCTTATACTGGGCTTCTTCTCTCTCCATATGAAGTTGGGTTTTTAAAAAAAATTTTTTATAGAACACAGCATATTTTTGACTAAAATTATGATTACTATATATTTTAAGTGTAAACGTTTGACTATAAATTTATTTTGTGCTTGACTTTTTGTTATACATGTGTGCATATTTTGATTGTAGGTATAAACATATATACACTTCATGACACTTTAGAGGGACAGGCTAATGGATGTTTTCACTATGAGTTTGGATTGAGGAATTTTTTTTCTTATATAGTTTTAAAAATGTATAATTTTAAAAAGTGTATAATTAATACTATACCAAATAAACAAGCTAATCAAAGACTAGGCAGAATTTTATGGCTTTTAATGTGAAGTCCTAAACTTTTCCTCTTTCACCCTTTCTCTTATTTTCTCTCTTAAAAATAATTTCCACATTATTTTCATTGAACTGCATAAATTATTCTTAATTTATAACATTAACAAAGAAAAATATAAACAAGATTTCAGCCCTGGACCACTCAACAAACCACAGTTTCCAAGATGAGTCCTATGAAACATACATCGTACACAAATCGATAACCAGAGTGTGCCCTTGTATAAGCACTGAGATCAAGAGTGAGGCAATGTGCCCTTGTCTAGCTGATGTTAGAATACTATTTATGCACAGTACACATTTCTTTGTACTGTATTTACATAGCTTAATGGGGTTTTGAAAGGTCAGAATTAGAGCTGTAGACATTTGGAATTGTGAATTACATAGAGAGGCATTGTTGAATTCTTAATTATATTATTAAAGCATTTACATAAGACATGTTTCTACCAAAGAGTAGATTGCTTTTAGTATACAATAATTTAAAATTATTATTTTCTCTTTATCTTCCAGACCTCCAAATTGGATAAGAAATAATATTTTCCAGGTTCCCATCATAAAAAGACTGGCTTCACTGTAATATTCTATCATTTCTTGTAAAGTATTTAAGTTCTTTCTTTCACTAATTATTGATTACCAAGGATCATCACTGAGAGAAAATGTATGTGCATTCTAAAAGTATTATGAAATTGCTTTGAAAATGGAATGCTCATTGTATAAAGAACTTGATTACTTTTAAATATTTCCCCCTTACTTTGAAATCTCTTATATGCATTTTAAAATAGTCTCAGAAAGGGCCATCGAAGAATCAAAGTTCCAAGTGACTTAAGGAAATGTGATTATGTCAGTGGAAATTATCCAAGGACTGGATGGCAGTAGAACAAGTGATATTTACCTTCCAAAATTGTGATTATTCTTTATTTTCAATTTTACTTTAATTCGCTTTCTAGCTCATATAAGAATGACCTTCCTTTAACTATGTTTATTCTCTACAAGGAGTGGGGTAGGTATCTCACAAATTAGGGTAGGCTAAAGTCAGAAAGGTAGTTAAGCTTTACCAAGTAAGGAATTCCATTGCTACTTTAATGGAATGTGAGTGCTTGAGAGCCAAATGAATTTTCAAATTTGTTTAAAGATTTAACAACATTTTACCAGGCTACCTTTGTAAAAATAAATAAAAGATATCTGGGTGATCATTGGTCAACAATGAGACCCAAAACATTGCTTTCCTTTAAGAGTGAAATATTAATAAACAGAAATGATTTGATCATAATGACAATTAGATAGTACTCTAATAGTAAAAAGAGAGTTAATATGCTGAATGAAAAAACAAGGTTCAAAAACTTTTTGCAGATAATATTGAATTGAATAAAATTAACTTTGTGTAAATAAAAAGATTCATGTAGGTTTTAGAATTGTTTGACACTGGTTTTCTGATTTTTCTTTTTACTTTTTTGAGATTTTTTATTTTTATTAGAATCACCAGTATAAATAAGTTACACTTAAAAGCTTAGTGACAGGCTAGAGAACATTAATATCACTATGGTCCTCAGTGAGGAAGTGGGGAATTCAACCCAAAATGACTTTCTCTAGTTATGCAATGTTTGACATATAGGATGATATTCAATTTTAAAAATTCCTTCTTGCACCTAAAATAATGGAAGGTGAGGTAAAAATATACTAATTCTTGATATTTGAAATAAATATTTTGAAAAGTTTTCTGTATCATACAGTGTCTCCTCATAATACTTCTTCCCATCTCTATCTATCATAACTCAAATTCAAACTCACTGCTATACAGTTGCTTCCCTATATCTGTGATGATAATCCATTTGGGGAACAGATTTTATTTTTTTTATTTTTATAAATCACTTTATTGAGGGCTCATGCAGACTTTATTTCTTAGGGTAACAAGATAGTATTGGTGTAGGGTCTGTTTTGATTCAATCCCTTGTTACAATAAAATATATATAATAAAGAAATTCCACTATAGCTATAATTAGTGGGAATTATTCTTTACAATAAGTCTTATAATTATAGTAGAGGAGTAAAAAATCAGCATATACTATATATTAATTTGATTTGTATAGGCACATAGCACCATCCCTGTGAACAATTACAGTCCTGACTACATGTAGCAATAGAAGAATATTTTTAGATTGAATAAAATAGCTCTTAAAAGTTACTGTAAGGCTGAGCCCCGGCGGCATAGTGGTTGAGTGTGGGACTGAGACCCACAGGGTTGGTGGTTCATATCCAGCAGCAGCTCTCCAGGAGCAAGGCTGGGCCTCCTACTCCCACCAGGGGGCAGTGATGTCCACACACAAAAAAAGGTAATAAAAAGATTACTGTAAATTGCCCTGCTATCCTGAATTTAAGTGAATCTACTTTAAAGGGAATTTTAAGTACTTTATACAAAAAATTTTACTTTCATAATACATAGAAGGCAAGCAAGAAGTATTATTACAAATAAGTCCAAACAAACATTATTTTACCCCAAATATCACATTTTCTAAGACGAAAGGCAAACATCGTTAGTAGGCGTGGCTGGACTTTCATTTATCTCTCAACTTTAAGCAACGAAGATGAAACCAATCCCTTGGCATCACACACATTGCAACGAATGGAAAGGAAATTAGCTAAGCAGCACTGTCTTTTCCAGAATCCACTCTGTGTAATATTGTGCTCTGTGGAACGTTTAATAGTGTCACACTGTTAAGAAGGCTGTGGGAATGTAAAGCCCTTCGTCTTCTGTGTGAACAAACTGTAACCTAGACTTGATGTTTCTTTACTAATAAGCTAACTTCAGGTACAATTATGAGATTGAAACTAATTTAACAAGCAAACTTAACCACCTAGATTGTTATCCCCAATCATTATAGACTTATATTTTATAAGCAAATGCAATTCCTGTTATCAGTTTAGCAATTACTTACCATCATTCTTATGAGACATATGTAGTCATAACAGCAAACAACAGCACACTATCATCCAGCCATTTTAATTCATATTAATCCTATAGGACAAAATAGACTTTATATTTCTGGCTTCTGAGGATGTCAATCCTTACAGAATCAAACTTCCTCATGCTTCCCTGGTGGAATATTAGTGGCTTTGAACCACCAATCTTTAAGCTAGCAGACTTATACTCAACCCAGTGTTTCACCTTATATTGCCATAATTCAAAATCTCAAATGTATCGCCATTGAGTCGAGTCTAATAAATAGCAATTTACCCTGTAAGAAAGGGTAGACTTGCCCCTGTGAATTTCTGAGACTGTCACTCTTTATGGAATAAAAAAGCCCCTTCTTTTCTGTGGAGAGCCAGCTGCTCACGGTTTGGGCATGCTGAGGTTGCAGTTAATAGTCTATACCCATTATGCCACCAAGACTCAACAGAAAATTTGTGAAGTGTTATGGTGGTCATGTGCATATGTTAACTATGTTATGATCGATATGTAGTGGTCGAGTCTAGCCTGTTAATATGGAGATAGCCATTGAGTAGCCAATGAGGCCTCTGTATGGGCATGGCTTTCTCCTGAGACTTCTGGGTAATCTCACGGTGTTTTCCTGGTGAAGATGAGAAGTCATCTCCCCAGTTGTTGGGAGTTAGCCTCTGAGACAATGAACAATGGACAAGACAATATGGCAGGGTCCGAGGAGCTGGAGGATTTGGAGGTGAAGTCACATGGCCTTACCATGATGGAACCAGACTGCTGCAGCTGTAGAAGCCATGTGGAGACCCCTGCCAGCAATGAGTTGTTTCTACCACCACTGGATACTGTTGATGGACTCTGAGCCTTGGAGATGAGGAGCCACGAGCGCCGGGACTCTGCACCTGCTGGTCTGTGATGTCGTGAGTCGGAAGGAGACTTTATAGACTGATATTAAGCATATGCGCTAATATCGGATTTATGACTTTTAACTGAACTGGGCTGGGATACTTTCTCAAAATCCCTTTCCTCTTGTATATAAACCTTTTCCTTGTATCCATATGCATGTCTATGATTTTGTTTCTGTAGTCTACCCCAAATAACACAAGCATATAGTTTTATGTACATATATATTTGTACCTTTTTTGTCCTGCAAATTTGTGTCTTTCCTTAGATACATATTACACATTAGGTATACTTTAACCTGGAGTGTTAGTCCAGGTAGACTAGAGAAATAATTTCATAGACACTCATAATGTATATAAGAAAGATCTCTATTGCTTCAAGCTAGATGACTGCTTGTTTACCTTCAAGCCTTTAAGACCCCAGATGCTGTATATTTTCATAGCTGGGCACCATCAGCTTTCTTCATTTTCTTATGCATTTTCTTATGCACACATTTATCTTCAGTAATCGTGTCATCCTATTAAATTGGAATGCCAATTTAATAGAACAAATGTTTTTACATTGAGATAGTACTTGAATGGAGGCCAAATGTTGTTTTGCTGCCTTAATACTAAACCTATAAATATATTCACATAGATCTACTTCTTCATTATCATATATAAAAATATTTACCTATGTACATGCCTATACTTAGATCGCTATACATGCCCGTTGCCTCATCATTCTTTGCTCTATTTATGTTTACTTTGCTCTTGTTGCACTGTCATGCTCAGCCTTCACTTTTCTGTGTACATCATTCTTGATCAATTCCCACGAGCCTTCTCACAGCCCCCTTGCCACTGATTTTGGATCACTTGCTCTTCTCTTGTCCCTGGGTTGGTCATGTTGCTCAGAAGCAACAAAGCCCACATGGAAGAAGCACACCAGCCTGTGTGACCATGAGGTATCAAAGGGATCAGTTATCAAACACCAAAGAATGAAAAATTATACCATTTTAAATGAGGAGGGGTACAGTTTGGGAACCCAGAGCCCCTCTGTAGTTAATGGGACATCCCCTTACAGAAGGGTCATGGAGAGGAGATAGGTTTCAGTGTAGCAGTGATGACACATACCACTTCCCTCTAACGCTTTGGTGCTTTGTTCACCCTACTATCATGACTTCAGTTCTACCTTACAAATCTGGCTAGACCAGAGGATGTACAATGGTACAAAGAGGAACTGGAAACACAGGGAATCCAGGACAGATGATCCCTTCAGGACCAGTTATAAAAGTGGTAAAACCTGGAAATTGGAGTGAAGGTGGGGTAGAAAGGCAAAACAAATTATAAGGATCTACATATAACCTCCTCCCTGGAGTACAGACGACAGGGACGTGAGTGAAGGGAGACATTGGACAGTGTAAGATAGGACAAAATTATAACAATTTATAAATTACCAAGGGTTCATGAGGGTTGGGGAGCATGGAAGGAGGGGGAAATGAGGAGCTGATACCAACGCTTAAGTAGAACGCAAATGTTTTGAGACTGATGATGCAATAAATGTCTGAATATGCTTGGTATACAATGTATGTATGCATGGATTGAGATAGAGTTTTATGAGCTCCCAATAAAATGATTTTTAAAATTAAAGAGCTTTTTATACAAGAGAAATTTATTATTGAGAAAATATCTGAGCCCAGTCCAGATTAAGTCTTTAAGTCAGATATTAGCCCTTATTCCTGTTATCAATCTATAATGCCCTCTTCAGACTCATGAAACACATGCAACAGCATGATCAGAAAGATCAAAGGTCAGTGGGTGGGACGTTTTCTGGGACCAGATGCATATCAAGCATCCCAGTGCTCCTGGGGTCTCCAAGTGTCTTTACAGTTCCTAGGGCAGAGAGGCTCTTAGCTTAGTGCCATGTGTCTTGTTAGTAGAGTATCTTTCAGGGATTGTGTGTTGTAGAGAGTCTCTAAGGGAGTACATAGAGAATGTGTCTCCCACCTCCAAGGAAGAAATACAGGCGTTCCCAGAATTCTCAGGAGGAGGCCATGTCCCCAAAGAGGTTTCATTGGCTATGACCCAATTGACAGACTAAACTCCACTCCTTCACTCTTAATCTTCTCAAATCCCAAATTGACACCATATTATGTAATTACTACATCTGGTATTATTACGCCCAATTTGTAAGTTAAATAGACAATAGGAAAATCTGATTCATACGAAGAACGCAATATCAGAGTTAGAGGAAGATTTTAAACAGCATGTAATAAGCAACAACACAACCTTTCTTCCTAAAAGCAAGGAGAATTTGAAGCACTTGGTAATTAAGATTGAGAAAAAAAGTCCAGGCTATTATGTCTTTTGATAGCTGGGCATCATCAACTTACTTCACAACATTTGCTTAGGCATGCTTTTGTCATCAGCAAGCATATCAGGAAGGTGAGCACGCACTGATACGGCTTTTAGTTCTTTGATGTCTGATGACTGATCCCTTGGACACTTCCCGGTCACACAGGCTGGTGTGCTTCTTCCATGTGGGCTTTGTGGCTTCTGAGCTAGATGGCCGCTTGTTTACTCAAGCCTTTAAGAACCCAGATGCTACATTTTTTTTGATACCTGGGCACCATCAGCTTTCTTCACCATTTTTGCTTATGCACACATTTGTCTTCAGTGATGGTGTCGGAAAGGTGAGCATCATGGAATGCCAATTTAACAGAACAAAGTGTTCTTGCGTTGAAGAAGTACCTGAGTGGACATTCAATGCCCATCTGCTGTCTGAATACTAACACTATAAGTGTGTGCACATAGATCTATTTCCCCATCATGATATATAAATATATTCACCTATACACATGCCTGTATTTAGACCTCTATAAATACCTTTTACCCCCTGTTCTTTCCTATATTTCCTTTTACTTTCCCCTTGTCCCACTATCATGCTCAGTCTCCATCAGTGCTTCAGTATTTTTTCTTTGTTGCATTACTCTTGCTCAGTCCCTATCGGGCCTCTCTTATCCACCTTGTGTCTAATTTTGAATCACTTTCTGTTACTTTATCCCTAAGTTGGTCAACACCACCTCCATTCCCCCTCTTTCCCTTATCCCATGCCACCCCCCCTCCCTCCAGTCCATCAGTCCCATTATTTTCTGTTCCAGGATGTTCTTCCAGCCTATCTTATTTAGATAGACCTGCAGAGATAACAACAACAACAAAAAAAAACAGGCATCATAAGGTGAAGAAACCAAAGAAAATAAAACAATGATAACAACACTCTCCCCATACTCAATATACATAGGTGAAAAATAGCAAAATATAAGCCTGTAAATAATTCAAGGTCTGTTCGTTAGCCTCCAGGAGTGCCCCTGGTTGAGTGCGATGGGTTGGCACATCCCTTAGCACTCCCGTGGGAACTCCATGCTCTGTAATACACACTCAGTGTTTTACCTTGGTGTGGTTGGGTCAGACAGGGTACAATTCTGACTCGGCTTCCCCATTGTTGTCTCCACAGGACCTGGTGTCAGCAGGAGATGCCTTGACACATAGTGGGCCTGGTCATATGGTCCTCTCTGTGCCTTAGCTGTTCTGACTGGGAATATCAACCACAAGGCTCAGTGGACCAGGATGCACTCCATTGTCTTTCCCTCCTCCTTCATTTGTTCTTGTGTGTTCTGATCAGGCATGTCTCAATCCCCAAGATGCAGCTTCAGTGTTGACCTCCAAAGCAAACTCCTCTGGGAGAGTCGGCTGTACACATAGTTGGGATTGTGGTTGGGTCCTCAGACCACTCCACTGGTTTCCCGCTCCACGTCGATTCATGACATTCACATCTTGGATCCCCAAGTTTAAGTTTTGTCCCTCTTTCCCTGTGGAGATATAAACAACATTGTCCACTTGGTTGGGTTAGTATCCCATTCCCTCTCTGTTCATCACCATCTACCCCCACTCACAGCAACTGGCTACCATATGTGGCCCTGGATTTGGCCTGACCCCTGCCATACTACCTGGGCCTCCCCCCAGGAATTTCTGTGTACAGTAGGTTTATTCCCTATGCCTCTTTCACATTTTTAAAAGCTTACCTAAGCGGAATCATGCTGTACATGTTCTTTTGCCCTTGGCTTACCTCACTTAGCATAATCTCCTTCAGCTCTTCCCATTGGGTGATGTGCTTCATGCATTCATCACTGCTTTTTAGTGATATGTAGTACTTCATTGTATATATGTACCACATTTTATATGTGCTTAAGGAAATGTGGTGAAGTAAGTTGATGGTTTCTGGCTATCAAAAGATATAGCGTCTGGGATCTTAAAGGCTTAAAAGTAAACAAGTGACCATCTAGCTCAAAAGCAACAAAGACCACATGGAAGAAACACAGCAGCCTGTGTGAAGAAGAGATGTCAAACAATCAGGTATCAGGCATCAAAGAATCAAAAATTAGATCATTATAAATCAGGGGGTGTGTTAGACAGGGTTCTCTAGTGAAACAAAACCAGGACAATAATTATTCTCTCTATATATTTATATAGATAGAAAGATATATAAAATAAGAGACAAATAGTTAACTAATCTACAAAGCAATACAAATGGCTTGGTGCAACTCACTTATGTGAGACACTAGCAGTGCTTCAAGTCTTGAAGGCTGCCAAGTAGTTCTCTGTAGAGCAATTCAGACTACCCAGCCACAAGAAGCAAAAAGAAAAGCAGGTAAACAATAGTCAGCCAGATGACAGTGTCCAATAGCTCAAGAGATGTATATTCCAGGAGCGTGGCTAAGCAGGGCTTGTAGGAACTTCAACTCACAGCAACATATTCCATGGATTAGATATTTCATGGGTAGTGTAGCATGGAGATCGAGGCACAGGACAAACAGGGCAGCCAGCTGGTCAGAAGATCTAAGAGCCAGAGAGCCAGGGAAGGGCCTGCTGAGCCCTTTATATCTCCTCCCTTCAGGTGATCTTACAAGTGTTCATTGGCCATGTTGGCACAACAAGCCTACATATCTTCTTTGGCCATGTTGACACAAGAAGCTTACCTATAACAGGGGGAGTACATATTGGGGACCCAAAGTCTAACAATAGGTAAAGTGATGGCCCCTTCCAGAGGGGTTGTAGGGAGGAGACCAGCCAGTCAAGGTACAGTGTAGCAACAATGAAATATACACTATCATGATCCCAAATCTACCTTACAAATGCAGCTAGATCACGGAATGTATAATGGAACCAGAAACGGGTAATTCAGGACAGATGATCCTTTTAGGACCAGGGGTGAGAGTGGTGATGCCAGGATGGTGGAGGGAAGGTGGAGTAGAAAGGGGAACTTATTGTAGGGATCTACATATGACCTCTCTGGGGTACAGACAATGGGGAAATGGGTGAAGAACCATATCAGGCAGTATGTGATAACAACATAATGACAATTTGTAATTTGTTAAGGGTTCATGGGGGAGGGGGGGAGGGGACATATGGGGAACTGGTACTGGGAGCCTAGGTTGAAGGAGGATATTTTGATAATGACAATGGTAGCAAATGTGAAAATGTGGACTACATAAAATTGACAAATGTATTGATCATGATAGCAGTTGTATGAGTCCCGAATAAGATGATTTTTTTCTAAAGTTTTTGGGGTGTTTTATTTTTATTTTTTAATTAAAAATCATTCTATTAGGGGCTCGTACTTCATTTTTCCAACACATAAATAAACATACTGTGACAAGAACCCTCGCACATCTGCTGCCGTCATCATTCTCCAAACATCCACCCTTTCTCTCAGCTCCTGGTGTTGGTTCCTCCAACTCCACCCCTGTTCCCCTGCTTCCCTCCCTCATCAATCCTCAATACTTTATAAATTATTATTATTCTGTCAAATCTTACCCTGCCAGACACCTCCCTCAGCCCACTCCCTCATGCCCGTCCTCCAGACAGGTCATATGTAGATCCTTGCAGTTGGTTCCATCTCTACTCCACCTTCTTCTCTCCATCCATCCAGTAGTTTCAATCTAACCACCAGGCCGAGGAGGCTCATCCATCCTGATTTCCCCATATCTCCAGCTTCCCTCTCCACTAGTGTACCTTCTCCAGTCCATTCAGATGTGCAAGGTAGAGTTGGGATCATGATGGTTGGGGGGTAGGGAGACCTCAGGAACTAGAGGAAACTTGTATGCATCATCACTGCCTGGCTGCACTCTGTCTAGTCTGTCTCCTTCCTGTGGCTCTCCTGTAAAGGGGTGGCCAATTACCTACCAGTGGGCCTTAGGTCCCCACCCTGCCCCTCCCCTCACTTGTAATGAAAGGATTCCTGTTCTTTGATGCTCGATATCTGCTCCCTTTGGTCCCTCTTGATCACACTTGCTGGTGTGCTTCTTCCCTGTGGACTTTGCTGTCTCCATGCTGAATGGCGACTCAGTTATCTTCAAGTCTTTGAGACTCTAGACATTCAATCATTTGGTAGCTGGGCACCATCTTTTCTTCTACTCTGTTTGCCTCTATATCCATTTGTCTTCAGCGATATCGGGAGTTAAATGGTTCATTGATTTTGATTTTTGTTCTTTGATGCCTGCTGTCTGATTGTTTCAGCACCTCATGATTGCACAGGCAAGTGGCTTCTTTTATGGTGGGTTTTGTTGCTCCTGAGCTAGATGGCTGCTTGTTTATGCTCAAGCTTTTAAGACCCAGATGCTATATCTTTTGATAGCTGGGCACCATCAGCTTTCTTCACCACTCTTGCTCATGCTCCCACATGTCCTCAGTGGGCACCTTGGGGGTCTGTGCACACATTGATATGTGTTTTTCCCCCTGTTTGATGTCTATTGCCTAGGAGGAGAGGGAGATATGGACAAACACATGGACAGGGGAGAGGGAGCAACAAATGGTCTGGAATCAATGGAAAGGAGGGTGTGGGAGGCCTGGTCGGGATTAAGAAAGGACAATGAATCTATGAGGAAACACCAATGAAAGTGGAACAAGATGGTGAGACAGGAGGGAGATGGAAGGAAATAGAGGAAAGAGCTAGAAGGCAAAGGTCACTTGCAGAGGTCTAACATAGGTATGTCCATACATAAATATAACTATCTGTAATAAGGTGGGAATATATTTAAGAACATATCTATAGGCCAAATATTAGGGCAGCAGGTGGACCTTGGGCCCTCACCCTGGTGCTCCCTCAATGCAAGAACACTTTGTTCTATGAATCTGGTATTCCTCGAGGCTCACTGGCCCAACATGATCACTGAAGTAAAATTGGTACATAAACAAATGTGGTGAAGAAAGACAATGGTGTGCAGCCATCAAAGGATATATCGTCTGGAGTCTTAAAAGTCTAAAGATAAACAATAGACCATCCACTTGAGAAGAGACCACACCCACACAGAAGAAGCACAACAGCCAGCGTGGCCACACGGTGATAAAATGATTTTTTTAAAAAAGCTTATAGTTAAGGCTCACATAAAAATGTTTTGGAAGTGATGGCAACATATGTATAAGTATGCTTGGTACAATTGATGTATGAAATGTTATAAGAGTTGTAAAAGCACCCATTAAAATGACTTAAAGTATAATAAAAAATAAGATAAAGTGTTTGACTTGACATAAAGACAAAAATATATAAATAAATAAAACTCCATCCTAAAATATGGATTTCAATGTAAAGAACACCAACATCCTCTTAATTGAACCAATAGATAGGATCATTTTAAACATAGAAAATATTGACTTTTAAATGATTTCATTTTGCTTGGTCGCACAATCAAAGCGCAATCAAGAGATGAAAAGGTTATATTGCATGGGGCAACTCTGTAGCATAAGACTAAAGTGTTGAAAACTATGGGTATCTCATTGCAAAGTAAGATACACTTGGACCAAGTCATAGTGTTTTCAGTTTGTATACTTGTGATAGTTGGACATTGAATAAGGAAGATTGAAGAATCAATGCATTTGAATTATGTTACTGGAAAGAATACTAAAATTATCACATAATTATGAAAGAACAAGTAAATGTGTAGAAGGACATCATGCTTGGTAAAGTGAAAAAATGAGAAAGATGAAAGGATTGGCAAAATGACCGAACAATATAGTAATTATGAGGATGGTACAAGACGGGGAAGTTTTTTTCCTGTTATCTGTGGGGGTCCCATGAACTGGAATCAAGGTGATGGCACCTACCAATCTGTTCAGTAGGATGTAATTTGGGGTGATTTTCAGATGAGCTTAGTTATTTTTGTTGTAATAGAAAGCTAATTATCAGAGTACCCCTTTTTTAAAAATAAAAACACCAGCACTACTAGAAATATAAGTAGGGGAAACATATCAATTTATTTTTCTTTTAATTTAGAAAAAGAAAAGATGTTGAAAATACAGAGAAAGCTTTCCTAAAAATATGGGATTTTCTAAGTAAGACTACCTATCTTTATAAAAACTGGTGCTATTTCTCAAAAGCAAGCAAACCAAACAATTTCCAAAGACTTTTTTGTAGTTTAAGTCTTTAATTTGGTAAACTCAATCTGGAAAATACCTATTTAAAGTTAGACATAAATCAGTGAGATTAATTAATATAAAGAAATAATTTAATATTTGATTTTTTTGCAATAATCTTTAATATAACTGTATATTAACTGTTCACAAAACTGAAACACAGAAAATGTATACATTATGAAGATTAGAAAAAGCAAAGGCACATTCAAAAACTCATAACCATCTATTTGAACACACACATCTTTTACAATTACAAAAGATGATCAACATATCTGACCTAGTGTGTACTTAATTCATAAGGATATTACATTACTTGGTATAGTTTTATTATTTCTTTTCATCACATCTATTTAAGTGCATTGGTTCATTTATTCCGTCATTCAGCCAGTTATCACGTTTCTAGAAAGGCAAGTATGTACTGCCAAGGTAGCAAGAAGCTCTGAAAGAGAAATGTTTAAGCACTTTTCAGCTAGCAAGAAGGGAGTTGGAAGGAAAATCTTATGATCTGCTCCCATAAAAATCACAGCTTAGGGAACCCTAATGGGGCAATTCTCTTTTAAAGGATCAGTAAGAGCTGAATTCTACTCAGTGCTGTGTAACTACAAAAATCATGATTGTTTTTTATTTTTAAATAGATGCGTAATTTCCTTTATGTGTGTCTATACCCCATGCAATAGGGATGTGTAGCTTTTCCCGTCAAGTGATAGAAACAGTTTCTCCACCACTTACATTTGAACTGATATTGTAATTTGCTATGGACAAGAGAATGTGATGAAAACAATATTGTACTGTTCCATGCCTCGGCCTCAAGAGCCCTTACACAAAAGGGCCTCTTCAGGAGGCTTGTCTGTCTTCCTCTTGAATAAGTCTGAGTTTATCAACTAAATAATGAGATAGACACAGCCTGGTCTACCCTATTGCTCCAGACAATGACAATCAGTTGCCACACTATATACAGACAACACAAGCGACCCTAGCCAAGAGCAAGTTAATTGCTTAACTGAGCTCACTCCAAATTTTGAATCCACAGCAAAAGGTTATAATTTTAAGTTTCTCAGTTCAGGTGGTTTATTTTCAAGAAAAAGTATTTAGAAGGTGATGTATGTGCAGATAACCATGAAATTTTACTTTTGTTGCTAGAGTTTCTACAATCCTATTAAAATATTTTCCTTTGTGTAACTATGTGGCTGAATTTAGGACTTGGCGAATAGGTATTTAAGTCATTATTATCATTGGATTTAACACCTTTAATACAATCAAAGCATTTCTTTGCTCTATAATCTACCACTATATTCTAAACTCTGGAAGGAGTTTTTCTTACAGCACAGGGATGACTTCCAGCATCCTAAACTGTAACTGAGAGGACATGTGCTAGTCAACATTTTGGGGTGGTGGGTGGGGATAGAGGGGGAGCACACATTGTTTGAAATTTCTATTTTATGAGATCAAAGAATATTTATTTTTAGATGTACTCTCCTACTTTCATTCATTAATTTAAAATTCTATGCCAACTTAAAAAAAGAAAATACTAACATATGTCAAGTTATAATTGTGGCTTCTTTTTACTAGGTTTATTCATTGAGATGCTGAAATACTCTTTGAAAATTACTCTTTTTTACTGAAATACTCTTTGAAAATTACTGAATAATATTGCCAAACTTTGATAAATGTTGCATCTGAGAAAATAAAACTTGAAGTAGTACTAAATTTTGTAAAAGAGTAAAAGATTAAATAAATACGTTAAAGTAGATCCAGTTAGTAAGGTCTCACAAACATCCAGAAATTATAATTGAATCAAATTCAAATTCATGAGCATTATAGTAATAATACTATACAACCAGAGATATCGATTTTGCTAAAGAGTATTGTTATTTTAAATATCTGATGGGTAGAATCATCATAAAGATACTTCTAATAAGCAATCAAAATGTAACTGAATGCATAGTTATTCTTATTATAACTAATACTTCTTAATGATTTTTATATTGAATCAGTGATATTAATATTTCCATAAGTGTCAAAATAATAAAATTAATTACTTTGTGAGATATGTTGGTGTCAGTATGGTTTTACCTGAAATGTATATTTTTTACTATAATTATTACTGGCTTTAGATTGCACTTGAACCTTGACAGACAGTATGAATGTTTTCATTCTAAATTATTGACAGTTAAAATTCTATTAATGTGATACTATCTTAATGTGTATATATATATATATTGCTTAAAAATAATTTTATTGGGGGCTCATACACCATTTTTCACAATACATAAGTAAACATACTGTGCAAAGCTCCATCACATCACTGCTCTTTCCCTACCAACCATCAATACTTTATACATTATTATTGTTCTGTCATATCTCACACTGCCCGACCTCTCCCCTGAACCACTCCTTTGATGCTCATCCTTCAAATAGGAGCTTATGTGTATATCCTTGCCGTTGGTTCTGTCTCGCTCCCCCACCTTCTCTCTACCCTTCCACCATCTCCAATCTAACCACTGGCCCGAAGGAACTCATCCATTTTGGTTTCACCGTATCTCCAGCTCCCCTCTCTACTAGTGTACCTTCTCCAGTCCATCTGGATTTGTAAGGCAGAGTTGGGACCATGATGGTTGGGTGTGGGGGTCAGGGGGAGAGGAGAAAGGCTTCAAGAACTAGAGGAAACTTGTATGCATCATCACTGCCCGGCTGCACCTTGACTGGTCTGTCTCCTCCCCATGACTCCCTATAACGGGGTGACCAATTACCCACCAGTGGGCCTTAGGTCGCCACCCTTCTCCCCCCTCATTCGTGATGTTGTGTTTCTTGTTCTTTGATGCTCGATACCAGCTTCCTTCAGCCCCTCTTGATCACACATACTGGTGTGCTTCTTCCATGTGGGCTTTGCTGTTTCTGCACTGAATGGCGACTCGATTATCTTCAAGTCTTTGAGACTCCAGCCTTCAATCATAGTAATAGGAGGATATTGGGGGAAATAAATGGTTGTGGTAAAATTTTCTGTGTTCATAAAGAAAAATTAAGTCTAAATAAGTCGTCTTATGAAAATCTACAAATGAGATGTTTATTTCATCTTTTGAGAAATGAATGACTAAAGTGTGATAACTTGAGATTTTATATACCTTTAAAATTATCTTATATATTAGATCTCTGTTTTGCATGGACTGAATTATGTTCTCTCCAAATATGTGTCAGACTGACAAATATATGATCCCCAGTATTAAGTGGTTTTCTTCCACTTTTTGATTTGATGTGATTATCCTTCATTTTCAGATGTGCTTTACATCTGGGTGCTATGTTAATAAGGCAGGATTAGTGTTGGATGTGTCTTGAGTCATAGCCTTATGGGAGGTTATAATGTAAGGCATACCCTAACTTAACTCAGGTCTCCAACTTAACTCATCACATCCTTGCGTGAGTTACCTCATTTCTTTTATGAGATATTATGAAAGACAAGTAAGCAGAGAAGTAGACTTCATTATTTCCAAAATAGAGGGAAGGAGACATATATATATTTTGTTGCAGAAGCTTCTAGATTTTTGAAATTTGATGCCAAGACACAAAGACACCTAGAGGGAATGATTTCACAGATGAAAAAAGAATTTGCTTCTAGAGATGTTTCCATGAATTTAAAAATTCTAGCATAGTAAACTGTGCAAAGATGAATGTGTCTATTAAAGCAATCCACTTGTGTATTTCTGTTAGAGCATTGCTCAATTAGTAAGACGCCAATTTCAGACTTTGATGAACTCTTTTACTTTTCAGATTTAATTTTGGATAATTTATAATGCAACATATGTTAAGTAAATGTATCATAATAAATAAAATGGAAAAAGCCGAGATTACAAGGAATTTGTTTCTTCTGAGTTATGCATTAAAATTTTACTTTAGAAACTCTGAAAGTCCTGTGACTCCATATAATTATCTCTTGCAGACAATCAAACATTTGAATGGTCCTGAATTTAACAAATTGCTTTTTAATGCCAACTGGAAAAATATCTGACGGTGAGAGAAAAATGATTATGTATTATGTATTCCAGAAGACAGGAAAACCAGAACGCAGACAATAGTCCTGCCTAGCACAAATTCAAGGGAAATAGATGTTCAGTATGTAAATTATTATATTTACTTTGAGACAACACTGATTACTTGATATAACTGGTATGATAAGATGTGATCTATGTAGAAGCAAATCTACATTATGCATATGTATGTGTGTGTATATATATACACACATTTATATAATTGTCAAGTACCATGTAGTTGAGAAGTTGGCTTATAAGTAGCGCAACCCAATGCACAACAGAAGGAACATTGTCTGGTCTTGTACCATTTTCACAATTGCCCCTGGGCATCTCATTGTGGACCTTTCTTTTCTGCTACCTCTCTAATTTACCAAACATGATGGCCTCATGACCACATGTCCAACATATGTAAGAGGACGTCTTGCCATCCTTTCCTCTAAAGAACACTCTGGCCTCACGTATCCAAGGCATTTTTTATTCTTTTAGCAGTTCATATGAAAATCATATATGCAGGTACACACATGCATACATATCCAGTGTATGTGCACAAAATACCCACACACCTACACACATATATATGCTGAGTATATGCATACATGCACACATACTCTGTTTGAGTTTGCATGTACGGTGTATTCTTCCATTTTTGTTTCATCTTTTCATATTTGCTTCATATGCCTTATGTACGTGTGAAAGTAAGACATTGATTAAGGAAGTGGGAATAAGAATTGGTGCATTTGAACTGTGGTGCTGGAGAAGAATATTGGAAGTGTCATGGACCACTCAAAGACAAAGTGATTTACTTGGAAGAAATATGAGCAGAGTGTTTCTGAGAGGCTAGGAGCGGAAGACTTTGTCTTACACATTGAGGACATACTGTGAGGAGAGAGCCGTCCCTGGGAGAGGACAGCCTGCTTGGTAAACTGCAGGGGCAGAGAAAGAAGCCTTTCAATGAGATGGCTGCAACAATGGGCTCAGGCATGGGAATAGCAGGAACAGTAGAATAGCACTCAGTGTTTCATTTTGTTGTTCTGTT
Organism: Nesogale talazaci; assembly: GCA_004026705.1. NCBI lineage: Eukaryota > Metazoa > Chordata > Mammalia > Afrosoricida > Tenrecidae > Nesogale > Nesogale talazaci. Next base: position 26,651 of record PVJH01004573.1, read on the forward strand.
GTACATAGAGTCACTATGGGTCATAATCAACTTGATGGCACTTGTGTGAGTGTGTGTGTATGTGTGTGTGCGTGTGTGTGTGTAGAGAGAGAGAGAGAGAGAGAGAGAGAGCTAGTTACAAGTTGAGATGCTTTCCACAATGTCACCAGCTGCTCTGCTGGAGAAAAATTATGCTTAATATTTCCATAAAATTACAATTTGGGGAACTCAGGTTCAATTCTAAATGACCTCCAGATTCACTACGAGTCAGAATTGTCTTGGTTGCATTGATTTCTTGTCAATTTCTTTTGACTGTGTTGATTGAGTTTTGTTTTTGTTTTTGAAACATACATAGAGAAATAAACTTAATTTCTTAAAAGGTGAGTCAGAGTTGTAGAAGTGGGCATACCCAGTTTGAGTTCCAATAAGACATGAAGGGAGAGCAGAGACTGACATCAGGTTACAGAAGATGAGTGAATCCAAGAACAAGAGGTCAGATGGTAAGTCATCAGTCAGTTACCTGGATTGACAGGTAATATAGAAGGCCATTGATTCCAATATAAAGAACTTGAAGTTGATGAGCCTGACGGATAATTGAGACCACGCCAAACTTTCTCAAAATAAACACTTGGTTAGGAAGTAGAGTAACTTCCTCAGGAAATTTCCTTTCAATTTTAACATCATATTCAGTGGTTCTTGCAAAAAAAATATGAGATGTCATTGTTAATTATAGTTGATAAACAAATATTTTGTGATCTCAAACTTTCTTTATGGGTAGGATAAAATTCAACACTTTGGAAAGGGAATCTAATCCAAATGTTTTATGTTTTATTTTTTGAGGGGGGCATCATTGCTTCTGGTGGTCGTGGGTGCTACCCAGTGCCGCTTCTGAGAGCCACAGCTGTTTTTGAACTATAAAGCCCATCCCGCACTGCCATCCCGCACTCAACCACTTATGCCACCGGGGCTCAGCCCCCAAAGGTTTTATTTATATGGCTTTATAGTAAGTAATCTTGGGAAAGATAACATCTTGGTTTTAGATAGTGGAACGTTTTGATAAATGATTAAAATTCCAAATAGAGTTATGTGTTAAATTAACTTATATTTCATTTAATTCTGCTTTTATATCTATCAGATAAATACAGCAATCTTTAGTAGTATAAGCTGTTGCTTTTGACCGTCACGAACCAAATGATCTAAAATTATACTTTAAGTTTTAATATCATCAACAGCCATTCTAATTAGAAGCTCACCTTAAAGTAATAATTTTCCTGTAAAAATAAGAAAATTTAGGCTGAGCCCTGGTTGAATGCAAGACTGCGGCCAACTAGATTGGCAGTACAAATCCAGCAGCAGCTCTCCAGGAGCAAGGCTGAGTCTCCCACTTCCACCAGAGGGCTGTGATGCCAAAAAAATGTATTGTTCAAAATTGCACAATATACATTCAATTCTCAATTATTGTCATCACAAAGCACTGAGAGGTATTTTTCATCTTTCCCCAGTCGTATTTCCTACTTAAAAAATTAGATCAATTATTTCACACAAAAGTTGGATTAATGTGTATAGTTGGCTTTCAGCACAAAATTGAATGAATTTTTAAAAGCAGACATTCATTACTATTTACAATGAAATAAATATTTACCAGAGATAGTATCAAGAGGATTTCTGTGATATTTATCATGGGTTAAATGGATAAAGAGAAAAGAGTAAGAATATGTAAAGTATTACCATCACTCCTTGGGTATTGCTTAAAAATATTTTCTCATATTACTTTATCCTTTTATAATTTCTGCTAAAAACAAATGTCTGTTCACAATTTAAAAGTTTAAAGAAGATCTAATTATTAAAGCCTCAGCTTCAGATTTTATCATATCTAAACCTTATTTTAACCTCTGTGAAATACACAGATGTGTGTTACTTAATGTCCAAGATCGAGGATGTGAACACAACATGAAAATATTATGGATGCCTGCTCCTTATGCCCTTGTCTTCCCTGCCACTGCTGAGGCTTCTGGAATCATCTGGGTGATTGGGTGGTAGTAGAGGTTGTGGCTGTGGAAGGAGTAGCTTGAGAGGAGACAACCGTGGAGAGAGAAGTATATCCCGCCACGCCCATTTTTCCATTTTTCCAACTACTGCACAACAGCAGTAGTCTAATACTCCAGACCCTGCCATCAGCACCCACATGTCCACCAGAGAAAATGTCAAGAGTCTGTGTCCAGAACCATGTTGCCTGCCTCCATCTCCTGGGTGGCCAGCCCTGGGTTTTGGAATCTCTGAACACATTAGGGGAAAATAATACACGAAAGGAGAGCTGTATTTCCTATAAAAAATAAAACATTTTGCACAACCATGGACATTGCAGGAAAGGACAGTAAGTGACCATAACTTAGACAAATAATTGATGGTTATAGTAAATGGTTTTGTGATGACAAGGCAGATGAAAAATGTAGGTATCAATACTGACTGAAATAGCAACTAAAGTTTGGGTAAAAAAGGTGGTCTTTGAAAGAAATAATGTTGTAGATGGCTGGTGTTTTTCCTTGTTTTTTTTTTTTTTTTTGCTTTTTAATAGTCATTTCAGTCTATTTTGTAATACCACCTGTACTCGTTTGTAAATAATCAGGCTAAGATCACATGCTTTGTTTTCACAAACTAGGTAATAGCTTGCACCTGGAGTTAGGGGGAAAAAAGAAATAAATTGCACAGAAGACTTGCTAGAAAGAAATTCTGTCTATGAAATGTGACTTGTCTACTCTTCACCCATCAGGCCTGTTTTTCATTTTCTTTCTTTTGAACAAGAGAGTTAAGCAATCTTTTTGCAGTTATCTATTCAAGAAGGGAAAGATAAGGACATTTCATCTTTGCATTTAATATACCTACTGATATTATCATATTTAATGCCTCAGAAAGAGATCATGTGCTTTGTGTACATAAGCATGCATATCCCAACCTACATATATATGTACTTCCAGTCAAAATAAAAGTAACAAATATGTATTCTATGTAATTTATGTCAAGATCCAGAGCCTGTAGAATAAAGACACAACATGAAACAAAATCAGAAATATTTCTTTTCATGATGGTGATTCACCGTGTGTTGTTATTTTTGGTTGTTTTCCCCCATGGGTGTTTCATGATGAAAATGCAATTACCCAGGTGACTAGTCTGTGGGAGGAATGTTTTAGGCACGAATTGGTGTTTGGCCAAGAATTCCCCATTAGATTCCAAAGAAGGGCGAACAAAACAATGTCCATGATATTTTCACTTTCAGAATTGATCTGGAACCTCCTTCTATTCCCGCAACTACTGAAGTCCCATAGGCTGACTAATAAGTGTAGTCAACTTGGAATAGCTCAAGTGGGAGCAGTTGTTTCTCACAAATCCCTAACTACAAATCTGTTTCATTCCAGGTTTCTATGAGGCATCACAGAGCTGGGTTTTACAAAAGAACTGATCGTCCCTATGGGCAACAAAATAAGGTGAGTGTGAGAGTATCCATTTTTAACCTGCTCTACTTCCTGCCGACTGAATTGGGATGAGAGCCCAAAAAACTCTCTGCACATATTTTCTGCGTTGTTTTTATTGTTGTATAGCTTATTTAGCTTTCAGAAGTTGAAAAAGAATGCATGAAGAAAATAGGCAAAAGGAATTGCACACACTAGCATCTTGAGAATGCGTGACATAAAGAGGAAAAAATTACTTACTATACAAAATCTACATACCAGAAAATGTATCCAAATAAATCAGATATTGGTTGACATTAAAATGCTGGCGGTCGCCTCAATGAATCTGAAGCACTACACTTTAGAAGACCAGCTCTGTATTTTTTTGAAATGAGTATTTTCGATACCAGTTTTCCTCCATAACATTTATAACAGATAAATAATGACAGACCATTTAGTAACACTGAACGATCCATGCTTACAGGCTTTAGTCTGCTGTGAATGCCCTAGGACCACATGAAATATGCAGATGGTACAGAACGAAACAGGCTTCAATTCATGGTTAGCGATATTGACAAGGGGATCACATCCTCATAGGCTTATTTTGCCTGTTCTGAATATGTTTCACAAGCTATGACATTTCATAAATTAGCACCTAGTAGGATGGGTTTAGTTTGTTAGTATCTTCCTACTCTGCATTGAGAGGTATTCCTCATGGTATTCCTGCTCAATGCGATATGGGAGGTATTGACATTGAATTATTTGGGAAACAAAACAAAACAAAACCCTGTATTTCAAAGGATATATTTAGAGCCCATCACCTTGTGGGTAAATCAAGAGGAGTCATGCAAGAGTAACCATGACTATCTGCATGGCAACATAGTAAATGAACAATGATATGTTTAAATGCTTCTTTTACATCATGTGGAGTTTGTTATCTTTATGATATTAATAAGGAGTTCTTGTGGCATAGGGTGGGTTAAATATTGGATTGCTAATAAAAATGAAGCAGTCCAATATTACCAGCCTCTCTGTGAAATAAATAGGAGATTTTCTTTTCAAAAATGGATTTATAGCTTTAGAAAACCTAGTGAGAATAAAAAAGAAAACCTAGAGAGAATTTATATCTGTCACACCTGGTCATTTGGAGTTGGAACAGAATTTATGACTATATATTTGTTTGTTTAATATGTTTAATATATGTTTAATATATGTTTAATAATATGTTTAATATATACCAAATATAGAGTATATATAGTGTATATATGTAAATATATAATTATGAGTACACAGTATTTTAAATCTCAAAGGAAGACCAATGCACTTTCAAAATCATGTGGACATATAAACTTGTAGTTTCAAACAAGAAATAACCTGCTATGCATAATATCTAATTAATATTTAAATACTAGTAGAGATGTGCATTTCATCTACTTTAACTCATATACAACAGAAGTTTTGAAATCTGATCAAATACAGATGAATATTCATATGCCAACTGTGAATGACTGCATGAATTTCAACACAAGGGACCCAAATGGTGTCTCTATTAACTAATATGGTTGTTTCATTTTTATATTTAGGGTTGCAAAGGACAGGTGGTGACTATACTAGGTGGTTGGCAGACACAAGTTCGGTAATTCCAACCAACCTAGGTGTGTCCCAGGAGACAGATCCAATGATCATTCCTTTAAAGATTACAGAATGAAAAATGCTCACTTGGAAGTTCTATTTCATCACATGGAGTTCTATGAATGAAAATTTATTTGACTGCACCTAACATTGTGGCTTAAAATATTACATACATACCTAAAATAGAATTGTTTAGGTAAATGTATATACCCATCACTCCTTCACATGCCTAGATGATGTAGGCACTTTAATTGTCAAATCTGAAAATCTACTTAATGCATCAAAATAAGAAATAAACAGGCATATTACAAAGGCAGCATATTATAGCTTATTAAATTCCTCAAGAGCTAATTGTTTACACACAGTATTTTTATAGTATGCAATTTTGTGTGTATCACAACTATTTTATTTTGCCTGAGAGTCACTCTGAGTTAAAAAAAAATCAGCTGCAGAACGAGCATAGGAGGAAAGGTACATATTGCACAGTACTTGCACTAAGGATTAGGTACGCTGGCATGAGCCAGACAGTCACCATAATGCATATGTCATCAAGAAGAAAAAAGGGAAAAAGGATGCAGCTGGCATCTGTGTGAGAAAACATCTCCAACTACCCTCCCTCACCCCTTATCTTATTATGCCTTTACGGTCCACAGAGGAGTGGGGAAGAAAAAGATGGCAATGGGAGAATAGGACACTAATTCACCCAAGGGGAAGGGAGTGTTCGTTTCTCCACAGGAAAGGGAAAGGGAGTGTAGATCTCCTTAGGGTGCACTAAGCCAGGACGATGGTCCTGCTCAGAGCAGCTTCTTCACAAAGAAGACTGCAGCACTGGCCTCAGCTTGAGATATGATGTCCCCTCCCTAGATAAGAGTTACAGAGGATGGCACTAGAGATATATTCAGGAAGTGCTGCCCATCTGACCTGACCACAAGAGGACAAACCACGAGGATGTGCAACAGACCAGCAATGGGAAGAAAGCCACAAAGGGCCTGAGGAATCTTGATTGAAGATGTCACAATCAGGGAGCAGTTCTTGGCAAATCATCTGAACTAGATTGAGGATATTTCCAAGGGGGGGTCACACTGAAAGTCTAAAGTTGCAGTGGGTTGGGGGCTGGGGCACTAGACCATTCAACCCTTGACTGCAATAGGAGCACTGGGGTCTTGTAGAAAGTATGCCCCTTGGGCATGAATGCTGAGCTCAAAAAGCTTATATTAAGTTATGTTAGGGAAGTGGGTTCTGGGATACGGCTCCCTGAAAGTAAAGTGGATGGATTGGACTGATGGATTATAACAGGGCCTCATTGCTATTTAAGAGAAGTATAAACATCTACTCTGGGTCAGGATAACAGTTAGACTTGGAACTATCATTTTGGTCCCTCTTTTTCATTCCTATTTTCTATTTCTTTTGGTGTTTGTATAAGACAGGAAGAATAAGAAATCTCAAGGATACAGCAAAGGGATCAATGCTTTGGGGTGTTGTGTGTGTGTGTGTGTGTGTGTGTGTGCGTGTGTGATTGGAGAAGAGGAGGCAGGGGTTGGTGAGTAGATGGGTCACCATGGTGCTGTAGAGCACTGACAAAACACACAATATTTCTCTGGTTCCTGGAAGTTTCCTCAACCCCCAGTATTATGACCCCATTGTTGCCTCTCACTTCGAACTTAACTGGAGCATGTACATAGGTACAGATAAGAGCTAAGAGATTAAGACACACAGAATTGAGGAAGAGGAATGGGAATAGCGGCACCAGAAGGAAAGGTGGAGGATGGAGGGATGAAAGGAGGAACCAATCCCAATGATCAACATGCACCCCCTCCAGGGAGAACAACAGAAAACATGGGGGAAGAGAGACAGTGGTTGGTATAAAATATGAAAATGATAATAACCTACAGTTGTTTTTATGTTTTTGAGCTTCTGATGCTCCCACTGTGTCATCTATCTTCCCCAAGGTATTTTTCTTTTTTGATATCCTTCAAGATTACCAAGCATGATGTCCTTCTCCCCTGACACATCGAAAGCATATGAGAAAAAGTGGCCTGATTCTTGCTTCTGAGAAGTATTTTGCGTTTTCTTACATGACAGATGGGTTTGTTCTTTTAACAGTCCAGGATACTTTCAAGAATCATCAGCAGCACTATCATTCAATTGCATCTATTCTTTTGTCTTCCTTATTCAATGCCCCACTTTCACATGTATATGAGACAATTGAAAATGCCATGGCTTTCATCAGACCCACTTTAGTACACAAAGTTATAGCCTTGATAGACACCACTTTAAAAAGTCCTTGAGCAGCAGATTAACCCAATACTTGTCCTTTGATCTCTTGACTGCAATCCCAGAATATAAACAATAAGGCAACAGAATTAAGCAATATAATATATGACTCTAGGGTTACCTTGGGTGAAAAGAAAACTTGAATCAATAAGCTCAAAATCAATAAATCTGAGTACAAACAATTAGAAAAACAATCAACAAAAAGAGCAAAGGAATGTGACAAATCCATGAAAAATGCAGGAAACTATGTAGAGAAACAACCTAAGTCTCAGTGGAATCATGAAACAAGACATTAAACAAAAAACTACAGAGAAAGTATTCCATAAGAATCATGGAAATAAATTTTCCAACAAATGAGGAGGAAATAACTTTTTAAGAAGCTGAAAAAGCCCCCAAAAGGAGAGATTCCCAAAAGAGAAACATCATAACGCAGGGGTGTCAAACTCTTCAATTTGAAGGATAAGGAGAGAATCCTGAGGGCAACTAAAAAGACAGGTCACCTACAACAGAAAACCAATAAGAATAAGTTTGGACTTCTCAGCAGAAACTGTGTAGGCAAGAAACAAATTGAGTGGCATATATCAAATTCTGGAAGGAAAATAAAATTACCAGCCAATGCTACTTTCTGTGTCCAAAAAATATATAAATACGGGCTGAGCCCCGGTGGCGTAGTGGTTGTGCGCGGGACTGCGGCCCACTGGGATGGAGGTTCAATTCCGGCTCCCAGGAGCAAAGGCTGGGCCTCCTACTCCCACCCCTGAGGGCAGTGATGCCTTAATAAAAAAAAAATTAAAAAAAAAAATAAATACAAGGAAGAAAAAATGGTATCTCAAGACAAGGAAAAACCAAAGGAATTCAAATGAACAAGAGTAACATTGCAAAAAAATTAACTCGGTCACTGTGAAAGAGGTTCAACAACAGCAGACATATCTGAGCTAATCATACAGAATGACATTATTTAGAATCCAATACAATAAAAACAGCATTTAAAAAACACACAGAATTAGAAGAGGAACAAATGCAATAATAAACACACACACAAAAGACATTAATACACACACTACATGATGATAGAGATCAAAGATTATATCCTCAAGCATGGATTACAACTCAGTATATATAAAATCCCTACAACTGGACCAGTAAAGGACAGCATGACAATAGAGCTAAGAATGATGCTTTCAAGGATTTAAACTCTTTTGGATCTACACCCAATGCTCTTGAAAGCAGTAGTCAAGAGATCACATCACACATTGTGTGGCTAATGCTGCCACACAAGCCTCTTTAAAATGCAGAAAAGTAAGGCTGTTTCTTTGAGTGTTCTTGTGGCTCTGACCCAAGTCACAGTATTTTCTATCATTTCATGTGTATGTGAAAGTTGGACATTGAGTAAGGAAAGCTGAATAATTGATACATTTGAATTACGGTACTGATGAAGAATCTTGAAAGTATAATGGACAGCTAAACAAAAAACCAAAGAAATAGAGAAATAAAGACCTGTCTTGGAAGAAATTCAGCCATCAGGCTACTTAGAGGCAAGGGTGGTAAGACAATTTCAGGTCCTTTGGATATGTTCAGAGATAGTAGACCTTAGAGGTTGTGGCGGTCATGTGCTTATGCTAATTTCATGATTGAGATGTAGGGGTGGTGTCTAGCCTGTTAATCTGGAGATAGTCATTGAGTAGCCAGTGAGGCCTCTGTGTGGGCATGGCTTTCACCTGATATGTCTGGGAAGTCTCACGATATTTTCCTCTTGAAGATGAGAATCTATCTCCCCAGTTGTTGGGAGTTAGTCTTAGAGATGATGAATCATGGACAAGACAAGATGGTAGCCTCCGAGGAGCCAGAGAAGCCACACAGCTCTGCCCTGATGGAGCCAGACCTCTGAAACTGGAGAGGCCATGTTGAGACCCCTGCCAGCGATGAGTTGCTTCTGCCACCACTAGATGCTGTTGATGAACCATTAGTCCTGGAAGCAAAGAGCCATCGTGAGACCCCTGCCAGCGCCAGGATTCTACACCCACTGACCTGCGACTTCGTGAGTCGGAAGACATTATAGACTGGTATTTAGCATGTGGGCTAATAGCATACTCATGACTTTGAACTGGACTGAGTTGGGATGCTTTCCCAGTGTTCCATTCTTCTTATATATAAGCCTTTTCCTTATATGTGTGTCTATGAATTTGTTCCTCTAGTCCACCTGGAATGACACAGAGGTGGACATAATGCTGGTTAAAGTTGAGAGGCAGAGAAATAAAGAAGACTTTTGACAAGATGGATTGAAATAGAGGCAGTGACAATGGACTCAAAAATAAGAACAAACTAGAATAGCACAGAAATAGGAAGAATTAAATTCTGTTATAAGGTTATAGAGTTGCTCTCAAGTAGGTACTTACTTGAGAACACAACAACAGGAAGTAGAAAACACATAGGAAAATAATGGCATACAATCAAACAACAGTTACATAAAAAGGGATTATTGTTTTTGCTGTTGTTGATTGTGCTCAAGTCAGTTTTGACGCAAGATGGCCCTATATGTGCATAGTAAAATTTCTCCATGAAGTTTCCTTGTGAGAGAAAATCAAATTTCTAGTTGAAAGCCCTACAGAGTGGAATTCTGCTCCAAGTTTCCAAGGTGCCTCAGAGTAGGTTTGACCAGCTAAAATTTTAGCAACTTCTCAGGAACTTATCCGTATCAACATTTTCAGGTGTTTTATCATGCGATCTATTTATTTGTATTTTTCTTAGGGTAAAGCCACCGGTAATTTGCCATTACTAATACGAGTACTTGCCTGAGTGCCAAAGTGCCCGTGGCAATTCATAGATATTTCATTAAGAATAAATCATCTTTATTTTCTGCCCATCCATATTACCAAATGACATTTAAGGTCATGATAAATTTGTCAGTTTTAGTCTTTTTTTTTATTAAACCATTTTATTGGGAGCTCGTATCAGTTTTAGTCTTAAATTACCTATGTGACAGGATTTCAAAAAATTTGTGAAAAAGTTCAATGATTCTTTGAAACCCTCTTGTGTTTATTTCAGGAGAGCCGATGGTAGAGTGGTTACACACTATACCACAAGGTTAACAGTTTGAAACCACTAGCCAGCTCCAGGGAGAGTCAACATATGAAGCAAAGCCAAACTCACTGTCATGAGGTTGACTCAATCAAAATGATTCCTAATAGGAATGCTGAGGCTGCAAGACTTTATGGAAGTAGATGGCTTCGTCTTGTTCTCCGCGGAAGTCGGATGGCTTTGAATCACTAGCTGTGTGGTTAACATATGTGAAGATGCAGCGAGTGTTTAATACTGCATGCGGTGATTGCAGAAGACGTAGAGAATATTGGGAAATGAACGCACAAACTGTTAAAGAAAACTTTTCTCTCATATTTATATCTTGTTATGTTTAAGATTCCAGCGCAACAGTAAACTACATATTCATTGGTAAGAAGTAAAGAAATGTGATCTCAATGTGTGAATCTGTGTGCCATTAAAATGTATGAGTATGTTCAAAATTAAAGTTTAATTCTATTTGAGAAAGAACTTGAAATTAATCCAGATTTGACATGGCCATAGTAACCTTTTCACAGCAAATGGGAATGTACAAAACTTTCTTTTTGCCCGATCCTTGTCTTAACTGTATAAAAATTAATTGATTCTACATTCTATTGCTATCTGTTCTGTAGCATTAAGATCAACTGTCTTTTTTCTGGTCATGGACTTTTTAAAGTTTATCTTTGGCACTGGGATCATACAATCTGATTTTGCAGCTCTATGCCAATGGACGGACATCTGGAATCATTGGTTTAGATAAACTTATGCTTGTTTCTACTTTTGGTAGACACCTACATTTATTTCTTTAGTTTATTTGTTAAAGTATATTAGTTTGATTCCAGTAAAGTATCTTCTGTATTTTTCTTCAAATCCATCTAATCTGTCCAGATTAGTATTATTTATTATTATCATCAACATTATTTTATTTGGTTTCTTTTCAAATATAACAACTATAGGTAAATAACATCATTGCATTTGAGTTGAACATCCTTAGTTTATATGTAAATCCATTAGACTTCTTATAGGATGATGGTAGTTTGGTGATTAAGTCTCCACCTCTTATTGGAAATGTTGACAGTTTAACTCATCAGTTAGTCCACAGTGGGGAATCCATGGAGTCTGCTTCCATTAACTTTAAAGCTGTAGTAACCCTTTGGGACAATTTGTGCCCTCTGGACTCACTATGAGTTGGTGCATACAGCAGCAATAAGAGGCATGAGTCCTACTAAAATGTTATTAATTTAGTAGTATCTTTTTATTTGGATATAATTTATTCTGAGAGATTCTAAAAGAAATCATTTATATTAATTTACATTAATTTGGAGTATGTATGTAAAGCATTTTTAAGCTTAATCATAAGACTTAGTGGTTAGGTCTTTTGAATTGTGAGATTTTTTTTCTTATTTTGCCAAATATATTATCTTTAGGTTACTTTCTAGGTTACGTAAAAGGTGCTATCTCATTGTAAATTCTTCTGTTTTTTTTTTTTTTTTTTTAGGCATCACTGCCCTGATGGTGGGAGTAGGAGGCCCAGCCTTTGCTCCTGTGAGCGGAAATTGAACCTCCATCCCAGTGGGCTGCAGTCCCGTGCACAACCACTACGTCACCGGGGCTCAGCCCTCATTGTAAATTCTTGTTTCTTACATTCCTGAATTATATTCCTTCCTTTCATGTGGATATAGAAGTGTATGCTCCACTAAATTATTTGAATAGGTGCGCTAAGATGGGCAACTTTGAGTGAGACAGGAAGCAAAGTGTAGATAAGCCCTTGTTACCATAAAACTAAAATTACAGGAAGTACAGATTCACAGAAACCAAGTGAAAAAGATTCAACAAAATAGTAATAGCATTTTGAATAGCATTTTGACATTATTGACATTCATTTTATTTCATATTTAAAATGGGACTTTCATGCTCAATACTTATAAATGGTAAGAAAGCTACTGTTCAAGAACCCAGGAGTGTGATTATTCTACTAAAAGATACCAGTTACCTGTAAGCGCATGTTGAAATAAAATAAAATTTAATTTAAAAGCAAGCCTTGAATACAAGCTGATTTATATATATTTATCTATATTATCATCCTGCATAAAAGCAATAACTAATCTCTTGTTGACATGGAAGTAAACATTCTCATATACTTATCACTACTGGTATTCATTATCTTCTATGAAATTCATACTGTAACAAGTTTTGACCTGTGATGTATATTTTGTTTTGCTATGTCTTATTCTCCACATGTGAAAATTTAGCATCAACATTGTGTCTTTTCACCGTACTTACAAAATTTGAATATATGCAAACAATCTGAGAAATTGGGCTATTTGAAGAAGAATGAATCAGCAGGATTAGAGAAAAATTCACAAATAGCCTGTGGTTACAAATGACAGAACTTAATTTGCTTAAAAAACTAAACATATTTATTAATGAAGAAAGACTCTAGAATTCTATTCAGTATGATTGCACCTTTATATAAAGAAAACAAAAATATTCAAAACTGAATAAAAAAATAGCAGTGTGGTTAATGAAAAGATGGAAGTTGTTAAGTATTTTATTGGACTTGGTTTCACACCATCAACCTTCATGGACACAGTGAATAAGAAGTAACAATGATATTAGAGGGGACAATACTGCTACAAAAACAATCCTTAAAGGGTTAAAGTGCAAAGATGTCAATTGAGGCCTAAGATGTGGTCAACTCAAGTCATGGTATTTCAATTGCCTTATTTGCATGTGAAAGCTAGAAAATGAATATTAAAATGGGAGAAAAACTCATCCATTTGAATTTTGTTGTCAGCCAATAACACTGTTATTCTGGGTAGACTAGAGAAACAAATTCACAAACACACATAGGGATATAAGGGAGAGGTTTATATATAAGAGGAATGAAATATTGAGAAAGAATCCCAACTCAGCCCAGTCCAAGTCCATAAGTTCAAAGTTAGCCCATATGTCCACTACCAATCCATTAGTCCTCTTCAGACTCATGAAGCATATGCAATGATGCCAGGGCAATCACAGGCCAGTGGGTGTAAAGTCTTGTATAACCAGTGGTGGTAGAAGCATCTCAGCACTGGCAGGAGACTTCATGTGTCTTCTCCAGTCCCAGAGGTTTGGTTCCATCATAGTAAGCCCATGTGGCTTCTCCTCTGGCTCTTCCAGTCTCCAGGACTCAGGAGATATATAATGCTGCTGTGTTGCCTTGTCAGCAGATTGACTCCAAGGGACTGAGTCAAGTCTCTCACCTCCAATTGGGAAATACCACGTGACTTCCTAGAATGCTCAGGAGAAAGCCAGGCCCACGCATTGGGTCTCCAGACTACCTCCAGACTAACAGGCTAGACTCCGCCCCTACATTCTTGAGCAAATTGGCACCAAAGTATATGACTTCCACAAATACTAAAAGTATCATTCCAGAAGAGTGCATAAATCTGTCTTTGAAGTACTTCAATTTGTTCTTTAGAAGTGAGGATGGTAAGATTTCGTTTCAAATACGTTAGAAACGTTAGGAGGAGGGGCCAGTCTCTGGAGAAGGTCATCTTGCTTGGTAAAATGTAAGACCAGTGAAAAAAAAGACACTTCAGGAGATAGATTAGCACAGCCATGGACTCAAAAAGAACTAAGACTGTGAAAAAGGCACAGAATGAGGTATTTTGTTTTATATTGATCTGTGGTTAGGGGAATTAATTGCCAAAGTTTTGGGAACTCCCATCAAATGACTAATAAAGTATATAGAGTTTTAATGGTGGGTTTTAAGGAGGGCATTGGTCAATGTGCCATTTGTTAGGTATAGAATGAGCCATCTCAGAAGCAGGAATGGTTTCTGTTATTGATATTAAGGAAGAGCCTAGAGTGGACCTTGTCCCTGGACCTCAGCATTCCTGCATCCTAAATTTCCTTGATCCAGGAGACATTGGTTTCTGAAGCTAATATGTGGTCAACTAAGTATCAGTCCATCTCTTGGAGACTTCCTCTGTTTTCTGCTGATCTATACATTAGCAATAATGATATCTTTTTTCAGAGGTTTTTCTCTACTTAAGCACTTCCAAAATATATGCGTGAGACAAAACTGATCAAATTTCTTTCTAAGGAGAATTCTGGTTGTATTTCTTTAAAAACTGATTTGTCTGTTCTTCTGAAACTCCATGATACTTTCAATATTCCTCACCAATACCTCAATTCAAAAGATTTATCAGTATTTCTAATTTCCAGGGTTAATGAGCATGTGAAATAATTTAGACTATGTTAACTTGGCTCAGGTGTAACTTAGTCTTCAAAGTGAAATCTTTGTTCTTTAAGATTTTCAATTGTTTTTGTGTAGCAGATTTGACCAAGGGAAAAATAATTTGACTTCTGGATTGCATTGTGGATTCAAGAAATTAATTCCTTGAGATATTTAATCTCATCTGTTTATCATGATGTAGCCTTTAATCCAGTTTTGAGGATTTTTTCAGGATACCATATTTGATTTTCATCAATCTGTGCCTCAAATTCTCTGCAAATAAGATGAGTCATCTGTCTGTAGTCTGTTTCTAATAAATTGTCTTCCAATTCTGATGCCTCATTCTTCATACAGTTCAGTATGCTGATTATTTGCTTACTATATAGTTTGTGTAAGTACTGTAGAGATATAACCTTGAGACACTTGTCTTGGTTTAAAATCATACAGTTTTCCTTTGTTCTTTGTGTACAACTGCCTCTAAATCCATGTACAGGTTCCTCATCAAAATAATTATGATCTGGAACTCCTATTTTTTTGAAGCCATGCATAGTTTTCTATGACCCACACAGCTGAGTGACTTTGAATACTCAAATAAAGACAAATAAACATCTTTTGGGAATTCTCTGCTTTCAGCCAAGATACATCTGACATCACTGATGATATCCCTTCTTCCATACGTTTTTCTGAATCTACTTTGGTGTTCTTTTAAGTTTCTTGCTAGTACTGCTGCCACGATTACTGGCTGACCTTTAGCAAAATGATATCAATCACATTCCTTGAAAATTTCTACATCCTGTTGAGTCATTTTTCTTTGGAAGGGGCACTAATATGGATCTCTTCCAGTTACTTGAACAGGTAACTAGGTAGCTGTCTTTTTTTTTTTTTTTGCATAGGTTAAAAAAGTGCTCCAATATATCATAAGCTTGTTGAAACACATCACTTGGTATCTCATCATTTCCTCAAGTCTTGTTTTTACCTAATGCTTCAGCATAGATTGTACATCTTTCTTCAGTCTCTTCTGTCCTTGTTTAAAAGCTACCTCTTGAAATGGTTGAATGTAAAATATCTCTTTTTGATATAATGATTCTGTGTATTCCTTCCATGCCTTGTAATAATGCCTGCATTCATCATTCAATATCTTTCTCATGAAATCATTCTAATTACTCTTGATGAAGTCTTTCATTATACACAATATTTTATCTTTAGCATGTCCAACTCAGCTATTTTTTTCTTCTTCTGGGTGTGTATCCTTCCTCATTTCTGATAGGCAATGTATTCCCTGTGCTAAGATTATTAGCTTTGTCCCATTTTTTCATTGATGATCCTGACAGTTTGGGGTTTTACCTTGCCATCCATCTTGAAATTATTTGTTCTTGTGTATGGGGTGAGGTAAGAGTCTTGCTCCATTCTGCTGAAGGTTTATATCCAGTTTTAACAGCACCATTCACTATAAAAGTCATCTGCTTGCAATTTGACATTTTTTCAGTATTCTGCTGTTTTTAATTTTTGCTTTTCTGTTCTTACCCCTTGTTCTGAGTATCTATCAGTACACAAGTACCATGTTGTTTTGACAATGCAAGCCTGGGCATATTATACTTCTTCTTGAAGAGTTCTTTGACAATTCTGGGCTTCTTCCATTCCAAATGAATTTAGAAGTCAGTATTTTTTTCATTTCTTGCAAAAGGGATGTTTATATTTGTATAGGGATTGCATTGAACCTATATAGTTCCTTAGGACTGACAAATTTACAACATTGAATCTTCTGATCCATAAGCATGTGATATTTTTCCATTTGTGAAAGTTCCTTTTGATTTCTTGTAATAATATTCTGTGATATTCCTTGTACAGATATTTTATTTTTTTTTGGTTAGGTATATACCTAGGCATTTCAGTTTATAGTTGGGTATTGTGAAGGCCACTAACTTCTTGAACTATTTTTCTGTAATCTTATCAGTTGTATGTGGCAATCCAATTGATCTTTGCTTGTTGATCTTGTATCCTGTCACTCTACCATATTTCTCTATTGCTATCAGGATTTCTATTGTGGAGTCTTTAAGCTTCTCAATATATAAAATCATATAATGATGATTTCAATTCTTCTCTCCCTAGATGTATACCTTTGATTTTCATCTCTTAGCTAGGACAACCTTAAATAAAAGTGGGACATGGATCATCTTTGTCTGCTTCCCTTAGTCCATATAAATGTTTTGTCCTTTTCTCCATTGATTGTAACACTGGCTGTGCTTTTTCATATATAGTTATAATTATATTTAAGTAATTTCCTGCCCAGCCCTATTGAGCATTTTATTTAGGAATGGGTGTTGAATGTTGTGAAATGCTTTTAATGCATGTATCTATATTATTTGATTTTTTATCTATATTATTTGATTTTTTTGTTTTTCTCCTCAGTGTGATGAATAATGTTGACAGATTTTTTCTGATGGACTATTTCTGGGTCCCTGCTATGAATCTCACTTAGTTATGATGAATTATTCTTTCTATATACTTTTGAATTTTATTGGTCAAAATTTTGTTAAGAAATTTTGCACCAATGTTCACAAGATGTCGGCCTGTAGTTCTCTATTCTTGTGGGTCCTTGTTTGGTTTGGATATCAATGTTATACTAGTTTCATAAAATGTGTTTGGGTGTTTACCATTCTTTTTGATAATTTTGAAGAACTTGTGTGGAATTTGTGCCGACTCTTCCCTAAATGTGTAGTAGATTTCTCCAGTGAAGCCATCTGGTCTGGAATTTCTTTAGTTGGTAGTTCCTTAATTACCTTATCCTTTTCTTCTTTTGTTTAGGATATGTTTAAATTTTTGGAGTCTATATGCGGCAAGCTGTAGAGCTTTTGTTTTTACAGGTGTTTGTCAATGTCTTCCAAGTTGTTGTGTTCCTTGGAGTTCAGATCTTTGCAGTCCTGTGTGATTAACCTTTATATTTCATTAGATTTTGTTGCAATTTCCCATTTCACCCCTGTATCTGGATATTGATGAGTGTTCATTCCTACTTTTGTTAGGTTTTCCATTGGTATGTCAATTTTGTTAACCCATTTAAAGAATCAGCATTTTACTGAGTTGATTTTTTCCACATTTTTCCTACTCTATCTCCATTTGGGTTTTTAATAATTCTTTTCTTTTGCCATTAGAAGGATTATTCTGTTGCCTCTGTTCCAACTATTGAAGATTTTGAGATAGGGTATCAACTACAAACTCCCCTTCCTTCTTCATATGTGTATCAAGAATCCTCTGATAATTGCATTTGTTTTATTCCATTATTTTTGATATGTTGCAATCTCATTCTCATTAGTTTCTAGAAACTTCCTAATTTTGTCTCAAATTTGGGACACTCCTTTTGAATAAGTAAGTTTTTTATCTTCCAACTATATCCCTCCTTTCCTTTTAGAATTTTGCTCTCGTTTATTTTCAGCCTATTGGTATAGTGGTCAGAGAAGGAAGTTTATTTGACCTCTATATGTTTCAATTTAATCAAATTTGACTTGTGTCCCAGCATGTGATCTACCTTGTAATACCTGCCATGTACACTTGAAAGAAAGTGAATTTATTTGGAGTTGGTTAGAGAGCTCTGAATATGTCTACCAGGTTGACTTGTGTAGTTGTAGAGGTTAGATCTGTAGTCTTCTTGCTGGAGTTTCTGCTAATCTGTCTTTCTCAGAGAGGGATGTATTGAAATCTCCTATTATCATGGTCAATCATGTGATTTTTTTCCATCTTTGGAAGGATTTGGTTGATGAACTTTACAGGTCCCTCATTGCTCCTGTTTATGTTTATTATGCTCACTGGTTCATATTCTTCAGATCCTTTAAGGAATATATAATGCCCATATTATCTCGTTATGTTATGCACCTGTGGTAGTTCCACAATATGGTGTCAATTTGAGAGGATTACAACTGAAGGGTGGAGTCTGCCCCATCAATCAAGATATAAACAATGAGGCCTCAGTGTGGGCATGGCCATCTCCTGAGAATTCTGGAAACTCCTTTATTTTCCTCCTCAGAGGAGGAAGACATTTCTCTTTCTCTGATGACTCCTTCCCTGAGGAGAAGCCACATGGACCTCTCCTGATGCAGCCTTGGACACTGGAGAAGCCATGTGAAGACCCCTGCCAGCACTGAGATGCTTACTGTATCACTTGAATTTCTATCCACTGGCTCACGATTATCTTGTATTTGGTACCATTGCATGTGTTTCATGAGTCTGAAGAGGACATATATTGGTATTGAACATATGACCTAATATTTAACTTGTGGGCTTGGGCTGGACTGTATAATGTATAATTGCTTAATGTATGATTGCCATTTATATAAAACTCTCTCATATGCATATATGTGTCTTTGGGTTTTTTTTCTCTAGTCTACCTGGACTAATATAGTACCTTTAGATCAATTTTGTCAGAGATTAGAATTGCAACTCCTGCTTTTTAAAAATTGCCATGTGCTTTGTGCCATTCTCAGCCTGTTTTTCTCTATGAGCTTGAGATGGGTCACTTGTAAATAACAGATTAATGATTTTTACTTTCAAATTCTGTGTGCAATCCTTTGCCTTTTATTGTTTTTTTTCATGATTTCCACAGTCATTACATCCATCTGTGCATTCTTTGCTGTCATCTTGCACATTTTGTGATAGATATTGTTCTCTGTCATTCCTTAGCTGTGTGTTGTGTATATGTGGGGATATTGATTCTTGCCTTCTTTTAACTGTTTGGTCAAAGATGATTTGGGCATTTGCATTTGACATTTGAATTGTGTTATACTATCTGGTGGCCTCATGTTTGTGTTCTGTATATGTTGGTCAGAAGATCAAGAAGTAAGATGGAAAGTAATTTTAGAAGTGCTGTTTTTGTTTTTTAACCATATTCTCTAAATTTTTCCTCATCTGGGATAATTCTTACTCTTCATCTATTTTGATGGAGTGTTTGAGAAGATTCTTGGAATACTGATATTCTCTATCAACTTTTGTAAGATGTGGTTCCATCCTAATCTCTTCTTCATGGTTTCTGCTGATAAGTCTGAGCATATTCTTACCTGATTACCATTATAGGTGACTGTATTTTATGCTCTAGCTCCTCTCATAAATATTTACTTTTCCTCAAATTTGGATAACTTGTACTATATGCCTTGGTGTGCTCTTCTTGGGGTTTAGTCTAACTTTTCCTCTGCTTCCTGGATGATTATCTAATTCTTCTTCATTAAAATTGTGGAAGTTTTCTTCCAGGAATTCCCTAACTATTTTGTCTGTTGATTTCTTTAATTCATCATTCTACCATTCTCTGAATTATTAGAATATTGTTTCCCCTCACAGCATCACTCATTGTTCTCAGGTTTTCTTCAGCTTCTTTAATTATCTTATTTGATTGTCTTTCATGCTTGTTGAATTCTGCTTGGGTATTTTCGAGGTTGTTGACATGGTTCTCCACTTCTTTTAGCACACTGGTGAGTTCTATTATCATCTTCCTTGTTTTCTACTGGATCAACCCGTAATGTTTTTATTTCTGTTTGGAATGTAGAATCTACCTTCTCTATTATTTCACCCTTGTTCTCTATTGATTCCTAATATCCTGTGTTTCTCTAAGCAGCATTATAGATATTTTTTTCTGTCATTGTTCAGTCTGATTCTTCAACCTGAAGAGGTTCAGGCCCTCCTCTGGACATTACCTTATGTTGTTCTGATTTTCTTGCAGTGGCTGTTGATGTTGAATGCTGTTTATGTGATATCTTGATGGAACTTGGTACCATGTTCCCAAGAGTCCAGAAGCTCTGTGTTTTCTTTCTCTTAGGGTAATAGAAATGATTGTAAGGACTACCTAGGTATTTAGGTGATCAGTGGACCAGGAAGCACACTGGTTGCAATCTCTGGTCACTAGCAGCAGTGCGAGGCCTGTTACCAGCATTGAGGGTGGCACTGGGCAATATGATTATGTGCCTGCATACTGACATTCATGGGCCACAGAACAGGAGGAAGTGACTCAGGGGTTCTGGGCACAAAGGCTTATGGGGGATACATATTTAGTTGGTAAGTTGTTGAAGAATCAGTACTGTTGAGGTGTAAGAAATAGGACCTGGGGTATGGAGTGCATGATGGGTATAATAAATCTACCAGATTTAAATTACCATGCTAATTGTGAAAGTGACAGTGCATATGTTTAATGTTTTGTTTTTATAACTGAATGCCCCTTTATAGTTGGTTGCAACACAACTTTGAGTTCCCCTCTCCTTACATATGTTCCCAAGGTAGATATAGTCTAATATAGTGAGTGTCTCAGTGATGAGGGGTTTCTGATCAGAAGGTGGTTTTGCTAGGGTCACTGACTTCCTATCGCTTCCTTTACTGGGGTAGGGAAGGTTGTCTAGTAACACTGACATGATTAGTTCCAATTCTTGTGGTGTGGAATGGAACCCTGTTCAATTTCTTTTAAGGAAGCTAATAAATATAAGGTGAATTCAGCTATTCTGTTAGAGCAAGTTGCATCTTTATCTCCCTATAGACTGGTTTTTTGCCTAGAATGCTGAAATTTTACTTGATAAATTAAAGGAGGTTGGGTATTCCTGACATGAGGTGAATAGATTCCAGAGGAATAGAGTGACTCCTCCAGTGTTCTTTGTCAACCCTGTGCATTACATAAGGACAGTGTTTGGTGGTATGATGTTTTACTGTCTTGTGGTTGCATGTGTCAGAGAGGGGCTGGGATTCTGGTTAGGGTGATGATCTGGTGTTTGATGTGACTGTGAGAATGGTATTGTTTTGATTTGGGTTAATTATCTTAAAAGAATGTACCACTGGTGAATCTGGTCAAAGGGGATGCGTTTTTCTCTTTCCAGATGGTGAAGATGGCCAAGTGGATGTCGGGGGATGGGATCAATTCCTGTCCCCTGCCTAAGCAGCCTAGGGAAGAGAAGTATAACAATCTCTTATTCAGCAGGTCAATGTCTTATGTAGAAGACTTGTTCATCTGAGTTTTATTTTGTGGTTTTGAATAGACCTTCAAAGAGTCCCCTAGGACAATGTCAAACCCCACCTAGTCAAACATGTTTTTCGCTGAGACACTGACTTTAAGCTCCTGTTGAGTTTTCTTGCTTTTTCATGTTCAGGCTTTGTTCATGGAACAGATGTGTGGATGCTTCCATTCAAAGTTACAAAAAGGAACACAGCCTTGGAGTGACAGTGTTTTAGTTTTTATAGGGACTTCCAAGGTTTCTGGCTGTGGGGCCTGTGTCAAACTCTTCCCCAGTAAAGGTAAATTAGATTGGTCAGGTGGGTTAGTTTGGGGCTTAATGGGCCTGTGTTCTCCTGGCTGCTTTACTGGGTCACTTCCTTGCAACTCTGTTGCTGAGCTCCAGAGATCTATTATCTGCCACAGGCAAACAAATCAGGGAGTTCTAATAGGCAGATGCTGCTGCTCCCTGATTGTAGTATATTTGTGTTTAATTATCTTTTATTGAAACATGCTTGCAGCCTGGGGAGAAGGGGAAAAGTGGTGGCAAATATGATCTTCTTGTTCTGGGTAAGGAGGGGAGGTACAAAGCTAATGAATACATGAAAAGAGAGGGGAGCACTGGAGTATGTTTTGGTGGCTAATTTTCAGAGGCTCTACAAGGACCTGGGATTATGATCCACACTTGGAAAGCAGTCTATTTGTGGGACATTACAGCATACAGGTATATCTCAGATTTTTGGTACAGGACGGAGATGCTAACCTGCTGGTCCTAGCAAGAGATGTAGGCACGTGCAGACAGGCATAGTGAAGTTAGGGCGCTGGTGAAGATAGAACACCACAGTGTATGCTCAGGCTCTCAGATCACTCTGTGCACGAAAATCATAAGGGAGAGTCTGAATCAAAAAGCCTAGACAATTGTCTGTAAACTGCAGTTTGTGAGCCATATTCGGCTAATTCAGTGTGCACATGCAGCCCTGAAGTAACATTGAAAATATTTGAAGGTTATTTTTTCGGATCATGGTGATTTCATTGGTTTGTAAAAAACATATTTAAGGCTCTTGAGTGATTTTAAAGTTGTTAGGAGGAACAGGATCGGCTCTTTGGTCTCAAGAGTTTGCTGATCCATGCCTAGGACAATGGAATTCTATTTCTAGCACCCAGTTTCCCAATAATGAGCACATTGCCTCTTAATTTTCTGATTTAACAATTGGAGCACTGGTTGGGTGATTTCCTCTGGGTGCTATCTTCCCAAAGCATCCCTGAATTCTGTTGAGGATTCAATATTGTTAGACAAATCTTGTTAGCAGAGCAATAATAATAGATGTGGGTTTAGTAATTATTGTGGTCATGTAGTGGTTATGCATTGGGCTGCTGACCTCAAGCTCAGCTGTTCCATACCACCAACTGCTTTTTGAGAGAAAGATGAGATTCTCTGCTCCCATGTGGAGGTACAAAATGGGACACCCACAGGGGCAGTATCCCTATCCTATAGGGTCACTGTGAGTGAGAATCTATTGCATTAGATCACTTTTCAATACATTCTGCCTGTTAGCAAGATTATTCACAAGCAACTTGGCAGCAGTGAGTTTGGTTGGGATTTGGGTTGTTATTAGGTTGTTATTAGGTAGCTTGAACTTCAACTCACAGCATCATAAGGCAGAACCAGGATTGCTTGGATTATGACACTTTTGACAGTAGCAATGTTTGAGCCTTCCTTTAAAAAACCTGCTTTTTGCTAATCTCTCATTAAATAATCACCCTATTCAAGAATTAATTTTTCCCTATTGTGTATCTGAAGGAAATAAGACAAAGATTTACCAGCTTTGCTTTTTCAGAGTTTTCTGGCTATATTAACATCAAGATGGATTTGTTCATTGTTTTGACAGTTTGTGATACATTCAACATTCACCACATAACAATCCACATGCATAAATTCTGCTTTGGTCATCCATTTTCATTGAACCTATATTTTCAGGCGCACAAGACAATTTTTCTTTTAGCATTGACTGAGTTGCTTAATGCAATGTTTCCTTTGCTCTCTTAATGGCTCCTTTCATGAACCTTGAATTTTGAGTAACAAAATGGCTTCTTCAGCATATTCTCCATTTAACACTATGTTTTCTATTGATCAAATTGTGAATATTTTTGTTTGCTTTGTGTTGAGAAGTGGTCCCTGCTCTAGAGAAGTGGTTCTCAACCTTCCTAATGCCACAGTTCTTGAATACAGTTCTTCATGTTGTGGTGACCTCCCAACCACAAACTTATTTTCATTGCTACTTCATAATTGTAATTTGCTACTGCTATGAATTGGGCAACCCCTGTCAAAGGTTAATTTGACCCCCATACATTGAGAATTGCTGTTCTAGACTGTGACTTTTTATCTTGATCAGTGATTGTTTCTTGCCTCTGGCAAGAAAGATTGTGTCATCTTTATATTACAGAGTTTTTCTTTTTACTAATGCTGATGAGGGATGCATCTTTACATAGTTCATTTCTTGTATTGTTTCTTCAGCATAGTGAATTAATAAATGAAGCAATGCAGTACTTCTGAATAAATTGTCTAATTTTAAATGATATAGTATTGTTTTGTTCTGCAAATTCTGCGGGCACATAAATGATCTAGAATTTTCATCTCCACATGGTTGGAATTGCTAACATAGCACAACAATTAAGTGCCTATTTTGGTAAAAATGAAGTGTGAAATAGATTTTGCATGATTGAAAAAATAAGCTGCAATAAATGTGGAGAACACCATGAATTATACAAAATATATATAGAAACATCACCTTATATGGGATCCGTAGCAAGTACATATGATTAACATGCTCAATTACTATTTAAAATTTTTGACATTGGAATCCACACATGTGCACCTCAGAAGCAAGGCTTGGTGATGTACTTCGAATCAGTAAGTGAAAACCTTATGGAAAAACCAGTCTACTCTGATATACATGAACTCAAACTGGGTCACAGTCTGCTGAATAGTAAGAAATTATATCCTTACATACTTTATTTCTATAGCTATAGCTACATTTAAAATATATCCTAAATGTATTCTAGATATTAATTTATGATTTATATTTATGAGTTATACTACTTACACTCTATTATACCTGATTCAAAAAATTTTAAGCAAATGATGGGGAAAATAACACTTTCAAATTCTTCAAGACAAACAGACACTCATTTGTAAGTAGCATATTGAAAAACACTATCTCCTTAAAAGTATGGAAAGAGTAAAGCATGTCTCAAAAAGACTCCTGTGTTTTGTTTTAAAAAAAATTAAAAAAGG
This sequence comes from Nesogale talazaci, assembly GCA_004026705.1. Taxonomy (NCBI): domain Eukaryota; kingdom Metazoa; phylum Chordata; class Mammalia; order Afrosoricida; family Tenrecidae; genus Nesogale; species Nesogale talazaci. The sequence goes on from PVJH01004573.1 coordinate 51,508, forward strand.
GGAGTTTTTTTTTTTTTAAAGAGGAGCTTGTACCAAGGGCTCAAGTGGAGAATGTTTGGAAATGTATGTGGCAACATGTGTGCAAATGTGCTTGATACAAATGATGTACTGAATGTTGTAGTAGCTGTAAGAGCCCCCAATAAAATTATTTTAAAAAAAACGTGATGCAATAGTATTTGAAAGCATTACTGGTTTTATATTACTATTCATTGCATCAGATAATCCGCCTTACTCAAATCTAAATCTACTGTTATGGGATCCATTCCAATGCACCGCAGTCCTTCAGCACGGAACAGGACTCACCCCAGGCTGTGTAACGCGAGACACGTTTCAGGAGACAGGCTGTCGCATCTTTCTCTACGAGGGCCAAGGGTGTTGGGATTGCTGGCCTTTCGGTTTGCAGCCAAGTGCCTTGACCAGCAGGCCACCCGGAAGGGTTATTTTGTCTTGTCTGTACATAGGATGCAGGGTGGAGACATTTTTTTCTACAACAAATTTCTCAGAATCAGACTCCGGAATAGGGGGTGAAACTAACTTAGTATTTTCAATTATGTTGATCATATGTGGCAGTCCTCTTCCTTAAACTGCAAGATAAATACAGCCACCATCCATTTTAGTAGCAAGATTATCACGGTGTTGCGTCACATATCTTCATTAGGTTGGCAGAATGAACTAGTCCTGCAGAAGGACAATATACAGGGTGAAGTCGAAGGGCAGCAAAAAGGAAGACCTTCATTGACATGGCTTGATAGAGTTGCTGCTTCAATGTGTGCAAACAGAACAATTGGGAAGATGGCGTAGGGCCAGGCATGGTTCCTTCTCTGCTACATGGGTTCAGAAGAGAGGAAGCCAATTCAGAGACGTCAAACAGGAACAAAAACAGCAAACGTCTGTAAAAGGAGATAAACAATTGCGAATTCCATTCACAGAAAAACAAATTATATATAGGTTTGTGTGGGGTATTTTTATGGTAACATGGTTGATAGGAATATCTTAGTTGACTGATTAAGGATTTAGAAAAATGTCTTAGTGATGGTATTATATATAATATATTAGTGATCATATAATAAATATAACTTCCTCAATGGATCAAAATTTTCTACAAATATTTCTTTAAAATAATAATTATTAATTAATGCATACACTATCATATTTTCTTTCATTTTTTCCATAGTTCAGTACTCTTATTTTGCAGTTATAATATAAGGGGTGGTCAGTATAGAAGACATTACAATATTTTCAGAATATATTTGCTGCCCATCAAAAATGGAAACAAGCTTATTACAAAGCCTTATGATAGTCTGAAAATTAGCTTTGTTTTATCTCTGAAAACAATTTATTTTAGTTTTTATAGATTTTCCTATAATAATTAACAACCAATTAAGTATAACATGCTTAAGAGTTTCCATCAAATTTTTGTGCCATAATTCTATTGTCAAGCAAATTAATATATTTTAGCCAGAATATAATAGTAGTCATTTTTAAGTCTCAAACAAATTACTCCAATACTTCTCTAAATATGAAAATAGGGAGGAAAACCATATATTATATTTTGGACACAATTTACAGGTCTAAGAATTATTTGCATCTTCTAAATAGTCTAATAGAAGCATGTAATAGATATTTTATTTATGATATAGCCGATCGTACAACTGGGAGTTAATAAAAATGCAAGGCATCTTGAATCATGACATAGCATAATGATAAGTATATTTCTAAATATACATGTGACATTATGTCCAACTAAGTGTTGCTATGCTTTGATTATAGTTTTTTGAGATGAGGGAAACATATTTTGAATTAATTTGTTAATTAGCGACAGCATTAAGTACATTTATATTTTTCTCCAGAGGAGAAAGATGAGGCTGTCTGTTCCTATAAAGATTTCCATTCCTGAAACTCCTATGTAAGATTGCTATCAGTTGGAATTGACTCAATACCAGTGAGCACAGCTTTGGCATGGAGGTTTATGAGTCAGTGAAAAGACCATGTTTTGGGGCTGAGCCCAAGTCGCGTAAGTGGTTGAGTGTGCGACTGCAATCCGCGGTCTTGGCGGTTCAAATCCAGCGGCGGCCCTCAGAAGCAGCTCTGCGTAGCGCCCATGACCACCAGAGGCAGTGATGCCCACAAAGCAAGATCATATTTTTAAATTTTCAAAACTGATTACTTTAACTTAGAAACGAAACCATTACTCTTGAACAGTGTTAGTTCTGTGACTCAGAATACCTCCACTTGCTTGTCAGTTTTTCAAACTTCAGTAGCTTGTGTGTTGTTTTGACGCTCAAAGCTATGTTACTGTAATTAAAATTCCAGCAAAATTACCAAAGTAAATATCTCAGCAGAGCTTCCACACTAAGGACCGACTCTGAAGTCATTGGTTACCCACTTCAGAGAAAATTGACACTGAAAAACATGCAGAATATCAAAACATGTCAGATTCTGAATAAAAAAAGGTATTTGAAATAATGAAGGCAAGCGGAACATTTCCAGAGATAGTACCAAAGGCTAGGTGCTAGGTTCAGAAGGCATCCAAACTGTGTCTGTGGGGGATTGCTTTCCCAAAGCAGAGTAGGTCCTGGTACAATCTGAGGGAGTAGAAACTTTGTATCTTCATTTGCTGATGGGGCACAACTCAAAGTAAGAAAAACAGCTGCAAAAAGCTACTAATAATCAAAATTGGAATATACAAAGTATGAATCTAGAAAAATTGGATATTGCCAAAAGTGAAATAGAACATATAATGATTGATATCCTAGACAAGAAATGAGCTGAAATGGACTGATACTGGCCATTCTGAATAAGAAAATCATTTGATTTACTATACGAGGAATGACTCCATTAAGAGTCATTGTCAGAAAGGAAATTTCAAGTCCTACCTTTTTTTTTTGGGGGGGGGGGCATCACTGCACTCTGGTGGTTGTGGGAGCTACCCAGTGATGCTCCTGAGAGCCGCTGCTGAATTTGAACTGCCAAGCCTGCGAGCCACAATTCTGCACTCAACCACTTACATCACCGGGGCTCAGCCCTCAGGTCCTATCTTAAAGTACCATGTTCCTTGTAATTAGGCTATTTATATCTGCCTTCACAGAAATACAGTCAATGCAATTATTATTCAAATTTATGCAACAAACCAAAGCCAATAATGAAGAAATTGAAACATTCTCCAACATCTTCAGACAGAAAATGATCAAAGAATCAACAGTTATTGGCAATTGGGATATAAAAGTTTGAAACAAAAAGAAAGACAGTAGTTGGAAAATATGGTCTTGGTGGTAGACATAAAGTTGGAGATAACATGATCATATTTTGTAAGACAAATGTCTTACTCCTTACAAACACCTCTTTTTCCTTTTTCTGAAAACACATTTCAGTGATAGCACATGGATTTCCTCTGATGGAATACACAATAGTCAAATATGACTTAATGTGTGGGAACAGAAGATGGGGAATCTCAATATCAGCAGGTAAAACCAGGCCATGGGCATAATTTGCTCAGATGTAAATTCATATGAAGCTGAAGATAACTAAAACAAGTCTAAAAGAGACAAAATAAGATGTTGAATTTCAAGAACATTACATGAACGGTTTTGCCGTATTAAAGACTAATGATGGAAGGCCTAATGAGCTATGGGAAGATATTAGAAATCATTCGTGGAGAAAGAAAATGGATATTAAAAATCAGAAAAGAGAGAGAGATCAAAGTGGATGTCAGAAGAGACTCAGAGTCATACTCGTAATCTTAGATTAGCTAAAGTCACTTGAAGAAATGATTGAGTCTTTCTGAACAGAAAACGTTAAAGGATAGCTCAAGAAAGCAAAGTAAAATATTCAAAAGAAATACGCTAAGACTCAGAAAACCAAAAAGAATACCATGTTTAGTGTATCTTATATGGAAAAAAAAACAGGAAAATGCAAACCTTCTGTTGAAATACTGACAGAGTCTATAAATAAAATAATGAAGGATGCTGGGAGCATCAAAAATTGTTTAAAAATAGGAAAGCATGCTCAGAGTCACTGTACCAAAAAATAGTATATGCCACCATTTCAGAAGGTAGCATATTTTCAAGAACGAATGGAACTAAAGCAAGAAACTCAAATTTCACTTAAAGCTTTGGCTAAAGTAAGGCTCAAAAAATTGATGGAATGCCAATAAAATTCCACCATTGTACTGGAAACAATCATTTTTCTGTTGCAGTAAATTTGGATAGCTATTAACCAACTTATTAGAAGTATTTTCACCCATTCTAAAGGAAACTGAGCCCAAAGAATGATCAACTATAGAATACTCTCATTTATGTCGCATGCACATAAATTTGGATAATCACCCAAAGAAGGTCGCAGTGGTACGTGGACCAAGATAGATACAGAAGAGAGACATCATTGGTGCCATCAGATGGATCTTGATCGAAAGCTGACCACTCGGAAAGATGATTGGCTAAGCAAAAAGGTTCAACGACAAGGATCATGAAAAATATGGAGAACCTTGACAAACTTGGCATTCAAGAATACTCCATTGTACTCAGGTGGAATCTGTGCAAGCATCAAGAGGCAGTTGTGTGAATTGAACTAGAGAATACTACTTGGTTATGAATTAGGAAAAGCAGCACAATCTGCATTGTTTCAGTACATATAAGACATTTCCCAAAGCAGACCAAATGGTGGTATAGTGGTTGCGGTTTTGGGTGCAATCCCAAAGATCGGCCATTTGAACTGTCTGCAGTTTCACAAGAAGAAGCATGACTTTCTTGTCCTATAAACAGTAACAGTCTCAGACACCCACAAGGGGTCACTTGAATCAGCATTAGTTTGGCTTTACTCTGCAAACTGCTGAAACCTGTTCAATTTGAGTGACATGGTTTGGATTTGGACTGCATGACGTCAGCACCACAGCCTTACAAAGGTCATAGCAGCGCAACAAACAGATGGACAAGTGGTAAAATCTGCCAAAATCCTATGCAGTACTAATTTTGGTAAATTTCTTTTTGTTAATTAACTCAATATCAGATTTATAAACGACCAAATAAACTTTCACTGAATCAATCATTCAGATAACTCTTATTTCTCTTTGCCTTTGAATCGACACACTTAACTCTCATATCTGTACCAAATATCAGTCATTTATTGTAATATAGCTTATTTTTTTATTTTTCCAGGAAAAATCATTAAAAATCATTTTAACAAGTATGCTAGTTTGGGTAGAATAGAGAAACATTCATAAACAAGCATATGTATATAAGAAAAAGGTTTATATACAAGAGCAATTGAACATTGAGAAAACATCTCAGCCTAGTTTTCAGCCAAGATCATAAGCATGACATTAGCTCATATGGTTGATACCAATCGATAAATCTTCAGACTCATGAAGCACAAGCAATGATACCAGGAAAATCACAGGCCAGTGAGTGCAGAGCCTTGTGTATGCAGGTGGTAGAAGCACCTCAGTGCTGGCAGGGGTCTCTCAGTGGGTCCTTCAGCTTCCAGGGCTCAGGAGCTATTGGCCTGCTGCCATGTGTCTTGTCAGCTGCGATGTCTCCCAGAGAGTGAGCCTTGTCAGTAGAAAGTCTCCTAGGGAATGAACTGGGAAAGATAGCATGGTCCTCCTCCAAGAAGGAATTTCCACATTTCCCAGAATTCTCAGAAGGCAGTGCCCACACAGAGGTCTCTTTGGCTATCTCCAGAATGACAGGCTAGACTCCACCCCTACACTCTTAATCCTCAAATTGACACTAGATTAGGTGACTGCCCCAATAAGACACAATATAAGAATGAACTCATCAATTTACTCAAATCTTAAAAAAATATAACAAAAGAAGTAGTGACTTCTGATAAAGCAAGAATTTTGTTAGAAACAAATATATTTGAACACCATATTGAATTAGATAACACATCGTGTCTCTCATTAGGCTCTTGAACATAAGCAGACCGGAATAATAATTTTAGCATGAGGAAAGACCATCTCATTTTCTTTGTTTCTGTTAAAAATTTCATCTTATCTTTCACTAGTGACCAGAGTGTGGCACCCCATCAACAAACAGACCTTAAACTATTTGGAGGTTTTTATATTGTTATTATCTTTGTATTTTTGCCTGTATGTGTACATATTGGATATCAATTTTTTATTTATTAAATCATTTTACTGGGTGTGCATACATGGCTTTTCATCATACATAGTGCAATGCATAGTTACATATACTGTGCCAAGCACCCCCACTTGCCTGCCCTCGTCAACATCCTCCCAACATCTGCCTTCCCATTTGGACCCTTGATATATGCCCCTCTTTCTTCCCCCTCCAACCTTTCCCCACTTACCCCCCAGTCCTCATTACTCTGCAATCATTGCTGTTTTGTCATATCTTATACTGCCTGACATCTCCCCCTGCCCACACCTCCCTACATCCATCCTCCAGATAGGAGACAGTCTGCAGATTCCCACAGCTGGCTTCCTCTCTGCCCCCCACCCTCCCTGCACCCATCCGGCAACTCCACTCCCACCAAGACCCCAAGAGATTCATCCACCCTGAGTATTCCAGCTCCCATCTCCACCAGTGCACCTCCTCCAGTCCAGCTGGAGCTGCAGGGCAGAGTTGGGGCTGTGATGGTTGGGGAGAGGAAACCTGCAGGAAATAGAGGAGAGTTGTATGCTTCATTGCTACCTCGCTGTCCTCTGACTGACCTATCCCCTCCCCAAGACTTCCCTGTAAGGGGGTGTGCAATTTCCTACAAGTGGGCTTTGGGTCCCCACCCTGCTCCCCTCCTCATTCTTACTGATTTAATCCTTGTTCTTTGATGCTTGATGTCTGCTCCCTTTGACGCCTCGTGATCACACAGGTTGGTGCACTTCTTCTATGTGAGCTTTGCTGTTTCTGCACTGGATGACCACTTGTTCACCTTCAAGTCTTTAAGATCCCAGCTAATTTATCATTAGATCGCTGGGCGCCATCAATTCCCTCAGCTCTGTCTGCCTCTGCATCCTTTTGTCCTCAGCGATCATGACAGGAGGTTAGGTACTTAATGATATGTTTTTTGTTCTTTGATGTCTGATAGCCTGGTTCTTTCTACTCCTCATGGTTGCACAGGCTGGTGTGCTTCTTCTATGGTAGGCCTTGTTGCACTGTTTCCTCGTGGATATCAGGTTTTTGTTGTTGTTGTTGATGTTTTCATTTTCTTTTCTTCAATTGCTTCATTAAGGGATGCCCTTTTTTGGGGGCAGGGCATCACTGCCCTCATGTGGTGGGAGTAGGAGGCCCAGCCTTTGCTCCATGGAGCTGGAACCGAACCTCCATCCCAGTGGGCTGCAGTCCCGCGCACAACCACTATGCCACTGGGGCTCAGCCCTGCAATGCCCTTTTTTGAGCATGTTATTTTCTCTACAAATCTATCTTGATGGGGTGGGCTGGATGGGCGGTCTGGGGGTGGGGACGACAGGACTGATGGTACCAGGGTGGATGTAGGGGGGATGGCTGCTGTCTGATCCAGGGTTGGGGGTAATAAGCATGTGGTTCAGGATTGGTGGTGGGGTGGATGTGGAAGGTCCAGTAGGGATTGATTAAGACTAATGTAACAGACAGAATATATTGAAACCCAAATGGAGTTTGAACATGATGGTGCAACGGGAGGAGGTATAGGAAAATAGAGAAAAGAACTGGGGAATAAGAGGCATATATAGAGGTTAAATACAGGCATGTACATAGGTGCATATATTCATATGATGATGGGGAAATAGATCAATATGCATATACTTATAGGCTTAGAATTAGGACAGCAGATGGGCATTGGACCTCCCTTAGGTACTTCCTCAGTACAAGAACATTTTGTTCTATTAAATTGGCATTCCATGGTGTGCACCTCCCTGACATGATCACAGAAAACAAATGTGGGGATAAAGAAATGTGGTGAAGAAAGCTGATGGTGCCTGGCTATCAAAACATGTAGCATCTGGGGTCTTAAAGACTTGAAATTAAATGAGTGGTCATTCAGCTCAGAAGCAACAAACTCCACATGGAAGAAACACACCCAGCTTATGGGACCAAGAGATGCCAAAGGGATCAATTATGAGGCTGTAAGAACTAATAATAGGGCTGAGCCCCAGTGGCGTAGTGGTTGTGCGCGGGACTGTGGCCCACTGGGGTGGAGGTTCGATTCCGGCTCCCAGGAGCAAAGGCTGGGCCTCCTACTCCCACCACCTGAGGGCAGTGATGCCTAAAAAAATAAAATAAAATAAAATAAAGAACTAATAATAATGACATTATATGCTCACTTTCTTGATATGATCGCTGACCACAAATATGTGCATAAGCAAATGAGGGGAAGAAAGCTGATGGTGTCTGGCTATCAAAAGATATGTGTCTGGGGTCTTAAAAACTTGAAGATAAATAAGTGACCATCTAGTTAAGAAGCAAGTCCACATGGAAGGAGCACAACAGCCTGTGTGACCACGAGGTGTCAAAGGAATCTGGTATCAAGCATCAAAGACCTAAAATTTATATCATCATAAATGAGGGGGAGTTCAGACTGGGGACCCAAAGCCCATCAATAAGTGAAGCAACATCCTCTTACAGAGGCGTTACAGCGAGGAGATGAGCCAGTCTAGGTACAGTGTAGTAGCAATGAAATGTGCAACTTTTCTCTGGTTATCAAATGCTTACTCCCACCGACTATCATTATCCTAATTCTTCCAGACAGATTTGGATAGACCAGGGGATGAACATTGGAGTCGGAAACATGGAAATTTAGGATAGATAACCCCTTGAGACTAGTGGGAAGGGGTGACACTGGGAGGGTGGAGGGATGGTGAAGTAGAAATGGGGAACTAATTTCAGGGATCTACATGTGACCTCCTCTCTGGGGTGCAGAACAGGGGTGGGGAGTGAGTGAGGTGACAAATTGGACAGTGTATGATATGAAGTGGCAATAACAATTTGTAAATTATTAGGAGTTCATAGGGGAGGAAAGGGAGAAGGGGAAATATGGGGAGTTGGAATTTAAAAAAAAAGAAAGAACTAGAGGAAAGAACTAGGGAAAGAGGAGCTTATGCTTTTGGAGTTCAAGTAGAAAATGTTTGTAGATCAATGTGGCAACATGTGTAAAGTATGCTTAATATGAAAGATGTATTGAAAGTTATAAGAGCCGTGAGACCCCCAAATAAAATTTATATTTAAAAAAAGTCCCTCACGCCTTTGAGAAAACAAAAAACAAACAAACTTTGGTTTTATACTAAGAGAAGGACAAAGGAAAATAAGCCCTCGCAATTCATGAAATAAATATTAGGCACATTTTGTTTAAATAAAATCCATAGAAAGTGTCTGAGGTTGCTACTTTTCTTTTTCTAGATATTTGCGGTTAGAAGTATTCATTTTAACATAAGCCCAAATTTGAAATACCAAACACAGAGAGGAACATTGCTTCCATATGTAGCTCATAGTAGTTCATGTCTGGAGTAATTAAGTACAGTGACTTCTGAAAAGGCTAGTAATCAAAACAGCATAGAATAGAATTTAGTGTCATGCCATTCTAGAGACTATGAAGAAAGTAGAATTAAAATGTTCCAAACATCAGATTCTCTTCTTGGAAACTACTTTTAAGTCTTAAAGTAAAAACACTCGATTTGTTTTAACACATGAACACACACACATATACATAGCACATGCACAAATAGTTGACTTGAGATAAAAAGAATTTGTTTAAAATCTAACATGCTATGTAGTACATATAAATGGGAATTTGGCAGTAAGTTTGTTCTGATATTCGGGACATTTTTAAGTGTTACTTTGTGTTGTAGAGACATATGCAATAATGTTTTGTGCAGTAATTTCAAACCTAATGAAAAATCTGTATACATTTTCTTTACCAAAACATGCCTGGCACACAAGACAGACAGTTTGACTGCATACTTTGACATTAACTCTCTGCTCTCAGTTCTGAAGTACTCAGAAGAGTTTACATCTATGTATAAACTGAGCCATCACACATAGGGCCTCGATCTATTAAAATGTCAGAAGATCAAGCTTACAGTCAGGCGATGGTTGAATTTCCCGGTCTAGAGGCTGTATAATTGTGAGTCTTAAGATTGTTTAGGTGAGTTGATTTACTAACAGTAGAGCATACAAGATTTGTGTGCTTACCCCTTGATTTATAGATTGAATTCATTGTGTCCACAAGCTGTAAATAATGTTTGTTTAGAAACAAGTTTTCAAAAAGTCTGTATTTTAAGTATCAAAAAAACCTATAAAACAAACCACAAATCATTGTTCGTTGGAAGCAGAGATGTTACAGTCTTTTGCAAAATTTGCTTTAACACATTTTCATTGGATTGGCTATAATGATAATAGAAATATTTTTCTAGTTTTTATAACTGTCATTGCTCACCTTCATATTTTAAACACAATCAAGTATAATATAAAAACACACTAAAACATTTTATTAGATTCTATTATGCTCTTAATCACTACTACCTTTTCTTTGGAATCAAATACTAAAATCAATGAGCTTCTTAGAAATCTATTTTGTCAAATCTCAAGGTATCATCACCACTCAGTAGAGACATGATTTTATTCATCAGATGATATTATATATGTTCATTCTCAAAATACTTTGAGAAGGTTGAGTTTTTTCCCTGATATTTTTGGATAGGGGAATATACTAGAGGTCTTCTACATGGCAGCAAAGTACTTGAATTTTAACATTTCCAATATTTGTCTTCTATCAATTAAAAGCAAAGTAGGGCTACACTTACATATCAGTAGAGTCACTTCCTACCTCATGTGTGTAGATTAGAGCTTTACTCCACACGCTTATTAAGGCAGTGAACTTTCCGAGCATTATTACAGGTTCTTTCTTCCCAGGCTCCTCTGTGAACCAACAATGTTTTGGTTAGTAGTCAAGTGCTTAACCATTTATACTATCCAGGGACTACTATCAATATATTGACAGATAGATGTCAGAAGTTCAGGCCAGATTTAGAAGAGAACTTGACACAGCTATATCACTAATGATAATCAATAAATCTTAGCTGCAAGTAGAGGATACAAGAAAGATGATCAATTGTGGTTTATTGACTACACAAAGGCTTTCAAATGCATATATCATAATAAGCTATAGGTAATGGGAACCCCAGAGAACTTCATTGTGCTCACGGTGGAATCTGTACATGAATCATGAGGTGGTTGTTTCAACAGAGTAAGGTAGTACTCTGTGTTTAAAAAGTAAGAAAGGTGAGCATCAAACTTATGTGTGTATATATAAATGTACAAATTATTTTGTAGGTATTAGGTGTGTAGTTTACATTTCAGGTGACTGGTTTTGTATTCAAAGACTTAAACAACTTATCAACTCTTCAACAGCTTACCCTTTCCAAAGTCCTGTGACTTTCTTTCTTGTGTGGATTGTCTGTTGTGTCATCACCAACATTTTTTTCCAAATTCAGCAGTTCTCTTTTCAGACTTTTGATGAAATATTTCAATGCAGAGAAGTGTTATTTTTAGTAGGTCACAGTCAATGCTTATCTTCTACTGTTTGCATTTTCTTATTTACATGTGATAGTTTCTAAGTCCTGTAATATGGCCTATGTTGGGCTGGTTTGACTAGAGAAACAAATCCAGTCACGCCCATACATGTATAAAAACAAAATTTATGAAAATAAGTAGTTACATATCAGGAAAAAATCATAGTCCAGTCTAATTCAAGTCCACAGGTCCCTCTTCCGACTCTTGCAGCCACAAAGCATGATGCAAAATGCAGGAAGATCACAGAAGTGGGTGGGAAGTCTCGCTGACCCAATGGCAGGGGACGCTACACATGGTTCTGTAAGGTCTGAGTTTATCATGGGCATGAAGTTGAAGGCAAAGAGAGATAAGACAGCCTACAAAGAGCTATGTATCTCAGTTACACCTCCAAAGGAGGTCATCAAGCTATGACCTGATTGACAGGCTAAACTCTACCCATATCTTCTTGCAGGTGTTAATGTTGATACACAGAAAAACCTAACTATCACCTGGCCTTTTGTTTGTCCTTATATTTTCATGGATTGTCTCGATCAACCTGATATGTACATATAATTTTTTGATTCAACTTGAGTTTGTTTCTATATATGGGGTGAGGTATGGTTTCTGTTATATTCTTCTTCAGATAGAGGTCTAATTTTGACAAAACATGTGTTGAAGAGATCGTCTCTTCTTCACATAATTTTTTTGGCTTTTGTCATAGATGAATTATTTGCAGGCAAGTAGATTTATTTCTGAGTTCTCTATTGTTTTCCATTGACCTATGTATCTAACTTTGTACCATTACCAGGATGTTTTAGCAGCTGTGGTTGTGTAATAAGTTTTGAGGTTGGGAAGTAAGATGTCTGCTTTTTTTCTTCTTAAGCAGTATTTGTTTATTCTGGGTTTCTCAACTCCCATATAAACTTAGAAATTAGTTTTTCATTACTTTAAAGAATATAATGGAGATCTGAAATGGAATTTCATTTTATTTATATATTTATTTGAATAGTATTTATATTTTCAAAATAGTAAACTTTCCTCTCCATAAACATAGAGTATCCTTCTATTTATATAGATTTATTTTACTTTCTAGTAGTGGTGTTCTGTGGTTTCCTTTACAGAAGCCTTTTGTTTCTCTGGCTGGGTTTATTTTTAAGTATTTAATAGTATGTGTGGCTAATGCAAATGGAATTGTATAATTTCTTTTTTTTTTCAGATATCTCTTTATTAGTAGAATCTGAGTGGGTTTGTAAGTTAATTTGTATCTTTTTCAAATCTTTCCATTACTTCCTATTTTGTCCTTGTTGAGTTGAGGGCTTTTCTATGTACAAACCCATGTGGTAAACTTTAGTTGTTGGTAGGTGCTATTGACTTGGTTCCAATTAATAGTGACCCTGTATATTCCAGAGCAAACACAACCCTGTCTTGTGCCATCTACATCATGGTTCTTACTTTTGAGCTCATTATGGAGGCCACTGTATCAATACATCTTGTCAAGGGCTATCATCTCTTTCGCTGCCTCAACACTTTACCAAGCATGATATCTTTCCCCAAGGATTGGTCTCTCTTGATAACATGTCAAATATGATACCAAATGTTGTCATTCTTGTTTCTAAGGAGCATTCTAGCTGTACTTGAAGACAGAGGTGTCCATTCTTCCAGAAGACCATGGTACTTTTAATATTTTTGCAAGCTTGTAATTCAAATGCATCAATTCTTCCTTGGTCATCCTTAGTCCATGTCCATATTTCACATTTGTATGAGGCAGTAGAGAATACCATAATGTGGGTCAAGTATACCTTAGTTCGCAAAGTAATATTCTTGCTTTTCAACATTATAAAGATATCTTCTTAACAGATTTATCTAATACAAAGCATAGTTGGTTCTTCTGACTGTTGCTTCCATGAGCGTTGATTTTGGATCCAAACGAGGTGAATTATTTGACCAATTTAATTCTTATTTATCATGATGTTACCTGTGAACGAAATGTAAGGATTTTGATTTCTTTTATAATCTATATAATCCACACCAAAGGCTGTAAACTTCAGATTTCATTAGAGAATTTCAAGTCCTCCAACTTTTAAGCAAACATTATGTCATCTGCATATTGCAGGTTGTTAATCCAGTTCTGATATCTTATTCATCATACAATCCAGAATATATTCAGTTTCTTAGATAATTTGCTCATTATACAGATCAAATAAATATGATGAAAAGGTACAACCCTGGTGAAAAGATATCTTTCCTGATTTTAAACCAAGCAGCCAGCCTTCCTTTCTTCTGTTCCCTTAACTGCCTCTTGATTCATGTGCAAGTTCCGGATAATCAGAAGGAATTATTCCAGAATCCTCATGGTTTCCATACCAGCCTTTAAAGTTTTTCCATTCAGTTCTTTGACTGTATGTCCAAACATTGCAGGCCAAATAGTTAATAATGCTAATTATAACAATAGATTATATTATTTTATGTTTATTCACTCCAGAACATTTAATTTGATGATTATAGATGCATTATCATATCACTCTTGAATTAATTTAAAATCAATACTGTGATGCATATATATATTCTTAAAAGATAACTTAATGTTGGGAAATAAGATTGAACGGTTAGCAGCGGTCTACTCTGAGACACTTCTGAGCTTTAGTGAATTTAGTGATGACAGGGAGATGAGAGGTATTCTGATATGTGATATCTGTGTTAAATTTATAGTGGGATAGAAAGTGTTTTATGCTTACCATGATAAATATTATTATTAAATAAGAGCCAAAATTCTGATTTCCAACAAAACAATATAAGGCATTTGGGGTTCATTAGACCTATTTACACACACACACATATCTTAAAGTCAGTATTTCTTTTTAGGAAACATCAAATAACTGAGTGCATAGGGTACAGATAGTCCATGAAAACTGGAGGAACAGAGAGGTAGATTCAGATTCTCACCTGCTAGTAGGAGCAGAATTCCAGTAGCAAGGGCTAACAGGTAGAACCAGTTGCAGAAATGACATTTATACAACTGTAGTATGCAAACTTCTGGAGGGACCTAGCTTTAGTGAAGCCCTCATACCTCGTGTGCTCTGTGTGAGGAGAGAGAACTCATCAACCAATGCCACCTCATCTAGCTTTCCTGTATCTCATTTTGGGGACGTTAGAAGCACTTGTGAAAGTTATAACTCTGGATGGCAGACTCACTAAAAGAATATGACCTAATTATAAGACTGCTGAATACTCTTTCTCCTCCTACATTTTACCACTACATAAATGGGATTCATGTAAGACAAATTAAATTTGTAGCAGAAAACCTTGCAATTCTCAAACATGAGGGAAAAAAAATCTGTAGGTAACTCAGAAGACAACAGAGAAGACAGCAACAGAGTGACTAGAAGAAATTTTAGCTACCAAACTGTGGCAGTCATGTGCTTATGTTAATTTTATAATTGAAATGTAGGGGTGGTGTCTGGCCTGTTAATCAGGAGAAAGCCATTGAGTAGCTGAGGAGGCCTCTATGTGGTTATGGCTTTCACCTGAGACTCCAGGGAAATCTCGCGATATTTCCCTAGTGAAGATGAGAAGCTACCTTCCCCAGTTGTTGCGAGTTAGTTTCAGAGACACTTAATCACGGAAAAGACAAGATGCAGCCTCAGAGAAGTTGGAGGAGCCAGCTGAGAGACCATTCGGCTTTGCCCTGATGAAGACAGACCTCTGAAGCTGGAGTGGCATGCTGTTGATGGACCTGAGCCCTGGAAGCGAGGAGCCATGGGGAGACCCCTGCCAGCACCAGAATTGTGCACCCACTGACCTGTGACTTCCTGAGTCAGTAGCAGACTTTATAGACTGCCTTCGGACATGTGGGTTAATATTGGACTTATGACTTTGCACTGAACTGGATTGGGATGCCTTCTTAGGGTCCCATTTCTTTTGTATATAAACCCTTTCCTTATACCTGTATGCATGTCTCTGAAATTTGTTCCTCTAGTCTATCCAGACTAACTCATTATGGTTCCTCAGGAGTGGGGTACTAGAGGAACAAATCATAAGATGGAAAGTAGAAACTTGTTTGACTTGTGCCTCATGGTATTGTTTCTTCTTTGGCTAGACAGAAGTCAGATATGTCCTTTGAGTTTACTGAGTTATTTTCTGGAAACAAATATGGGAAGGTAAAGTTTTGATTATTTTTTTTGGATGTTGTGTTTAGTTACTTCTATATAAAATGAATGCTGTTAATGTATATCTTGAGCTCAGGGGTAGGGGCCGCCATTTGAGTGTCTTGGAGCCAGCTCTGTTGAGGGACAATGGTTAAGAAGATCAGAATGCCCAACCAAAAGCAGGGATCTGTTTTGATGCCTTTTGACACCTAATTCAATGTTTTTGTGTAAACAGTAGTTTAGATAAGGATAAAGATAAGCTTAATAAGTATTGACCTTCTCTTCAAAGAATTTAGTTTGATTTCTGATTATGCTGTTTATACTTTTTTTATGCCTGTTATTGTAAATATAAGGACACATAGAAATGTTTATTGGAAAGTCTGGAAAGAGGTTGCAAATCCAGTTATTTCAAGCCAAGCATTGACCTCTAGAGGGTTTAGGATTTAGCATCAAAGACAACTCTAAAGTGATTAACCCTACCTTGAGCTTAAATGGGGTTAGACCACACCTGGAAAAACTTTTCTGAAGAAAGTAGCCCCACCCAGTCTTTGGGAGTACTCAGGATACTTGTAGTCTGAGAGGTTGGACTGACCCATAAAGAAAGAAAGAGTCAGGGCTGAACCCTGGTGGTGTAGTGGTTGTGCGCGGTACTGTGACCCACTGGGACAGAGGTTCATTTCCAGCAGTGGGGCTGGGCCTCCTACTCCCACCACCAGAGAGCATTGATGCCTCCCCTACACACACAAAAAAAAAAAAAAGGAAAGAGAAGAAAGAAAGAGTCAATTTCCTTGGAAAATCCTGACTAGTGATTGTCTTCAAAAGCGAAGGAATCTGGAACCATGAAGATAACTCCTCTCTGGATCTGAATGTTAAAGGAAACTTGTGGCAGGCTGAAATGCTTGTTAGGTGACCAACCAGATTTACTGCTTCGCGGTGAAAGCAAGAGAAATGCGGCAATAAAGAGCCGGGTTGACTTTGGCCACTGGCACCCCGGGACTTGGTTCACAGAAAAACCGGGAGACAAGAGCGGGTTTACTGGTCTGAAGTTCATGACTTAGCAGGGAGAGGTAGGCATGTTGAGAATTTGTTGGGTCCTTGGTCTAAAGGAAGGCGACCAATGGCCACCGTAGTGAGGCTAAGTGGTAAAGCCCACATTGAGTTGACCAGAACCGGACCTGAAGAAGAGAAGCGATTTAAGTCTGTGACCTGGTGCATATCATTGCTGGCTTTATGGATGGCCTGTCCTGATTTGACTTTGCTAACGGATGCACACTTCACAAGTTTCCAACTGGAGTGAAGATTCTTCACGTTGAAAGATATGATTGTTTCCTTACAGCACTGGGTTGGTGTAAGTGGTAAATATAAAAATTAGATACCCAAAATGGGGGAATGAAGGCATGAGATAGTTTGGCTTGCAAACTCTTATAGGTGGTAGAATATACATTCATAGGATTATAGAATATACAATACAATCAATACAATCAAGACAATACAATCCCATAGGATTGTAGATATTTTGTAACTACAATTGTAAGGCACAGGATATGTATTGTTTTGTTCACTTATAGAATGTTATTTTCAAATGATGGTGACACATGTTGACTTATATGTATTTTAATTTTATCCTGTTAGATATAAAAATTACTGTTTATTTGAGGGTTATTTATGGTTACAGAGTTATGTGAAAGTATAAAATTAACAAGGGGTGGTCTGTAGCAGTCATGTGCTTATGTTAATTTTATAATTGAAATGTCGGGGTGGAGTCTGGCCTGTTAATCAGGAGATAGCCATTGAGTAGCTGAGGAGGTCTCTATGTGGTTATGGCTTTCACCTGAGACTCCAGGGAAATCTCGCAATATTTCCCTCGTGAAGATGAGAAGCTATCTTCCCCAGTTGTTGGGAGTTAGGTTCAGAGATGCTTAATCACGGAAAAGACAAGATGCAGCCTCAGAGAAGTTGGAGGAGCCAGCGGAGAGACCACTCGGCTTTGCCCTGATGAAGACAGACCTCTGAAGCTGGAGTGGCATGCTGTTGATGGACCTGAGCCCTGGAAGCGAGGAGCCATGGGGAGACCCCTGCCAGCACCAGAATTGTGCACCCACTGACCTGTGACTTCCTGAGTCAGTAGCAGACTTTATAGACTGCCTTCGGACATGTGGGTTAATATTGGACTTATGACTTTGCACTGGACTGGATTGGGATGCCTTCTTAGGGTCCCATTTCTTTTGCATATAAACCCTTTCCTTGTACCTATGTAAGTGTCTCTGAAATTTGTTCCTCTAGCCTACCCGGACTAACACAAAAACCGTGGCCAGAGCCATGATGGTTTACTGGTTATGCATTAGGCTGCTCTTTGAAACTACCAGCCCTTTCTTAAAAGATAGATGATGTTTTCAACTCTTGGTACCGTGACAGTCTCAGAAACGCAGAGAGGAACTTCTATTTTGTCCTTTAAAATTTCTATGTGTCAGAATTGACTTGATAGCAGTGAACTTGACTTTGTACTGCAGCCACAGCAAAAAAAAAAAAAAAAAAAAAGGACAGCTTAAGTCCTTCCTATGAGCCCTGGTGGGTATGGGTTACCCTTGGCTCTGTGCTCTGCAAGGTGCACATTTCAAAACCACCAGCAGCTTAGCCGGAGACACTCAGCTTTGTGTTGCCGTAAACTGTGGCGATCTTGGAAAGTGACAGAGGGTTACTCTGCGTCAGCACTGGCTTCATGGCAATGTGAAGCCCTTACTAAACACAAGCAATAACATCTAATCTTCCGTCCCATGAGCCTATCTACCGCATTGATTTTAACTGACACCTCACCTCCTAGTTCCCACAAAATATTTACAACACATGCCCAAAGGCAAACAGACAACGTGGAACAATGAATCAAATCAGACTTAGGTCTGATCGAGAGCTTTGAAATATCAGACCCAACTTTGCAAACATTTTTAAAATGTTATGGTCATCAGTGAAAATATGTACACTGCACAAGAACAAATTGGTAATAGTTTCAGCAGGATGACTGTTCTAAGGAAGAATAAAAATGTGTCATGTACACAGCAAGTGAAACTTATAAGAAAGATAAAAAGCTATAAATACAAATTAATAATTATGTAACAGAAGTTAAGAAGGTCTTAACTGGCTCATCAATAAAAGGGCACAGCTCATGAAATAAATTAAGGATTTCAGATATGTCAGCATAAACTTCCCAAAATAAAAATGTAAGATAAAATGATTGAAAATGTAACTGAATTGCCAATAATTATGAGACAATTACAAAATGTGTAAATATATGTAATCAAAGAACTAGAGAAGAAAAAGAGAAAGGGATAGAAGAAATAGTTGAAAGAATAATGCGTAAGAATTTTCAAGCTTGAATGGTAGCTATAAAATCACAGTTCTAAGCAGCTAAAAGAATACCAATGTTTGTGTGTATAATATACATATATACACATATATATGTATACACATATATATAATTCATCTACACCTAAACCCAAACACATTGCAGTCCTGTTGATTCTTAGTTCTATCTCTGAGATAGCATTTTTAAATCATTATGAAGCAGACTGTCTCATCTTTTTACTATGCATAGCTGATGAGTTTGAAATACTAACATTTTGGTTATCAGATAAATGTTTAATCAACTGCCCAACCTGAACTCCTAAGCCTATTATCTTCAAAATGCTGAAAATGAAACACAAATGAAAATTATTTGTAGTATTATAAGATACATCTTCAAAAACCATACAAACAAGAAGAGAGGAATCAATATCTAAAGTTTGGGAGGAAAAAATAGAAAATCTAGATTCCTATATACAGTTAAGTTAATCTCCAAAAGTTAAATAGAAGCAAAATCATTCTCAGATAAATACAAATTGAAGATACATACTTAAGATAATTTCTATAGGTATTTGAGATGATTCTGGGGAATATTTTAGAAATCTTGCAAATTTTCTGTATATTACATCCCCATTATTATATATGGAAACAGTATTGTGAAGTTATTGGGAAGGGAGTGTAACTTTAAAATGCTAGAATCACACATAATAAACTATCCTTATACTAACATACAACAGTTATCCTGTCTTCCTTATTAATTTTCTAGTTTCACAAGCCTGTGAAGTGATTGAAAATACCATACCTTCACTCAGAAGCAATGCATTTGAATTATGATGTTGGCGAAGAATATTGAAGGTATCATGGACTTGCAGAAGACAAAATAAGATTGTCTTGAACGAAGTGTAATCAGAATGCATTGTGGAAGCAGATGACAAAATTTCATTTTATGTATTTTAAACATGCTCTCAAGAAGGACTGTTAATATTTCATTCATATTTTATTACTTTTTTCTACTTTTCATAAGTGTAAAAATTTATTTCTAAATTAATTGGGAGCTGTTTTTAATTTTTTGCTTTATTCCCCAAGTCTCTTTATCTTTAAAAATAAAATGAACCTATATTCAGTGTGCTTTCTTCCTAATTCCTGATAGAACAAATGAGAATGCCCCATGTCTTTTCCCTGTGCCTTTATACAGTTGCTCTTTTATTTACCAAGGAGGGACTTCCATAAGCAAATCACTGCTTTGCTTATTTGCAATCCTTTTAATCCTCTTTTTCAGTGTCTTTTGTATTTTCCATTTCATATCTGGCCTCTATTTTAGGATTGCCCCCCCCCCATTCTTATAGTCCTTGAAATAATAAAGATGATTTCAACATGTCTAATATCTTATACACTTTTAATTTTTATCTTTGATAATTTTCTTCATTTTCCTGCTACTTCACATGGATCATTTACATCTTCGCGTAAAGCTTATTTATTTAAACTCCAGAAATCTACCCAGGAATTCTTTATGTTTTCTCCTTGGCTTAAAACTTACTGCTTGATTTTTTAATGTAGTTCCTTCAGCAGAGTATACATTTACTCAAGTGTGCTTCTTTTCTCCTGGGGTTTGTTTGGCGCCTCTTAAAGGACCTTGTGTAGGATTCTTGTTTGGGTACCAGCCAATTCAGATTCCAATCAGACTAAGGACCCTTCAGCTGTTTTCTTTTGCTTCAAACCCGTTTCTTCTGCAGCCTCAGCAAATCGTTAAAGGAGGCTTCTACCTCTTACCTACTACAGACAAACAGATCTTAGGCAGTGATGAGCTCTCTCATTTTATATACTCTCTTCTGTCTCCTGTCATGGAACGGATACTAGAATAGTGATTTAAACCATGCTGACACCAATATGTATATAAAATATATGAAAGTATATTCTTTCACAAACCTTTTTGTGTTGCTACCGATACATTTTGATACATTCTGGTAAAATTGAATTTTTTTTTCTCCAGCAAACATTGCAGCCTGATAGAGGCGAATAATCATTTTGGACAAAATGAAGTGAAAGGTTGTATTCAGTTCTCTCTCATTAAGAACCACTGATGGATTGACTGAATTATAAGTGAGATAATTTGACATTTGTTTTGTGGAAACCCTTATTTTATTTAACAATGGTGTGAGTTTATGAATTACACCATCGAATTGGAGAATTACCTACACTGGTGATTTTCAGGAGCAAGGAAGAGAAAGTTTCTGGGAGAGACTGGCTGCATATCAGGGAATAGACTCTACTACTTTTGGGGATATTATTGTCCCTTCCTGCACTACAATTTGTTTGATTTATTGGAATAAAAGTTTTCTTGATTATCAGCCAGAAATTGTGTGTGTAAATTTCACTCCTGGGCTTATATCCCAACCATAAGACACTTAGTTTATGCTCCTGTCAGACATCTAAAAATTTTGGACAGTAACATATTCTATGAGAATCCAACCTATGTAGCCATTTACTTTTCTTCACTTCATTTTTGTTTATTTAATCTGTCTACTCAACTTTCTTAATCACAATGAAAATGATCCTATTCTTAAAAATGAACATTTCATGTTAACACTTTAAGTTTTAGTTTTTACATTATATACATATACATATGTATATATTCACACACAATATTTTGTTGGAGGTTGAAGGTCTCTTTTGAATTTTTATATTAAACTTTTTTCTTTGATTTGCCTGTGTAAAATTTCAAACTTTGCATTTTTATTTTTCGTTCAATTTACTTAACTTTATTTTTCCTAAAGATTAGGTCGTCTTACATTTTAAAACCATCTACACTTTAGCTAAATTTATGAATTTTTAACATTGTCTTCTTAATATAAGCAAAGATAAGTACCAGCCCATTATTTGATAGCTTGGTTTATTAGGAAAATGGACACTGCTTCATATCTAAAATTTATTAATTAGGAAGTGTGTTTCAGATTACTGCTCTTACTGTTCTTTTTTTTTTTTGAAATGAATGTTTCTAGGATTGTTGCATATGGACAGCAAATGTTTGGAAGAATATATTGGGAACTATAATTTATAATGCATGTGGTTAGAGGTTACGTATAGAAAATAAGGAAGAAGAATGTTTACTTATTATTATAAATACTAAAGCAGTGTTTGACTATATTACCATGACCAAGGAATAGCTTTGTGATTTTATACACTTATTTCTTCATTTTTATGAAACAAGGCAAACTTTACTCACCTATATGTGAGCAACTAATTAACAGTCAAGGTTTATAAGCTGCTTTTCTGCCACCAGCAACCAAAGAAACAGAACCACAAAAAATGTTGGCGCATTTGTTTCTACTTTCCTTACCTTAAGGATGATTAAAACCAGAATCAAGTCACAGACATATTCCAGATTTTCCTCTAAATAAAGCATATCAATAAAATTATCCAACTTTGGTTCTCTTTAAAAGTCCTTCCTTAGCATTTTATTTCAAAAGAGCTAGTATGCAACGCTGAGCATGATGAATGAACATACTCCTTAGTGAAGTTTGCTGATTAAAATTCCTAGGACAGAGTCAAAGGTGGATGTTGACTGTCAATGTAACATGCTTGCCATATTGGAAAGCAGTTCTGTGTAGTTCCTCCGTATCTGCATGTAATGATTGAAACAAAGATGAAAGCAAGGAGTGGGGGTTGGGGTTGTCCTATGTTCCCAGCTGTCAACACTTTAGGTGGGCTGGATAGCGTAGTTAGGTTCTGAGTATCTGCCAGGAAGAAAAGATTGCTGATTAATCTCAGAGTAGCTCACATATTCCAAACCCATGTTCAAGTTTTACCCTCAACTTATTCTTTAGTACAGCTGTAGGCCAAGGGAATCTTATAATTTATTACTAATCTTTCAAACTGACATTCACCTAGATTCCTGGCTCCTCTGATAGTTTTGTAGCTAAATCCAGTTATACTCTCTTTTGGTAGAAAGCCTTTCCTGTTAGTTTGAGCTTGGTTCTAACATATGCAACCCTACTCAACTTTATTCTCTAACAGGAATGTGAAATATACTCTTGCCTTCATCATCACTGAAGCTGTCAGAGAGGTTCTTGGCCATTTGGATTGTATGACTCTTGCTTTAACTTTCCATCTTGTCTAAGTGGCTTTGAGAAACTGAATGAAAATTGAAAACTTCAGATTCATTTCAAGATCAAATGTTTGAATAAAAATTAGCCTTAAGATTATAAGTTTATATATAGATATATATATTCACAGAGATAAATAGAACAACACAAAAACCTAATCTGAATAGAAAATTTAGAAAACAAAAATCAATTCCCTGTTTTATTAGCATGTTTATATTTTTAAAATCACATTGCTAATTATTGAAATCACACTGCATGGTTTTAAAGAATGATGGCGCTACCACATTTTCTTTAATCAGAGTAGCAGGTGATAGAAAGTTTAACTCAACCTTCTATTGTCTCATCTTGCATTCATAACCACTTCTTTTTCCAAGAACACACATTTCTGACAAATATTATTCTTTATAAAATTTAATAGTAATCAAATTAACCTAATAAGCTGGGAGTCACAATTCTGGCAATTTACCTGGAAAATCTATGAAATTTTTAAAATATGGACAAAATTACGTCTTCAGACTAGTTCCCAAATATGGACAGATCCTATTGTCTTGAAATCTAAACAGACCAAGTATGGCTTCTTTATTTCAATTGTATTTTACCAGATTTCTTATAGTTACCGGGAGGAGAAATCCTTTCATCAGAAGAAAAATACAGCCATTTAAAAACAGAGTCAATATGACAAAAGAACCACACTATTTTTATTGAAAACAAAACAATATGAAACAATGGATGTAGAAAGCAGAATTCATTTGACATTTGGAGGGGTCTGTGGCATGTCAACTAATGAAGCATATGTAGAGTAGAGAGAAATAGAGCTCTGAAAGAAAGATTTCAAGATCTTCAAAAAGTGTTTAAATGAAATATAATTCACCCCCTCCACATTTCTTTTTGATCTGTATTACAATCGAACCGTTTGGTTCTTATAATAACCTCAAGTAGCCTTCTTGTTTCAATTTTGACAAGCATATATTTCATTCTGGAGAATCTGTTAAAAATCCACCAAATTTCATTTCATTAAAAGTTTGTTATTGTATATACAATAAAACCTAACTTTTTAAATGATGTGTAAACTGTGTGAGGAGTTATGCATCATGCTTCTATACTGTATTGTAGGTAGAGACACTTGTGTCACGTAAAGACACTTGGCTGATATTTTAAACAAGTTGTCTTTGAGTCGGTTCCAATGTGTGATGTCCACACGTCAGAATATAATTGTGCTCTATTGAGGTTTTTAATTTCTGATTTTTCAGAAGCATGTTCCAAAGCTTTGATTCTTAAGTGCCTCTGCGTGAAAGTGAAACTCCACTGTTCAGCAGTGAGAGCTATTAACTTATCCATTAACCAGGTCCCTGGAAGTTTTGAAAAGTAAACCCTGCAAAAAGTGAGCTTTATGTGCTAGGCATAATCAAACACCTCGGCGGGTCTGTAGATCTCGGGGCTCAAGACCACAGCCTGGGGGACGCAAAAGTAAAGTAGCATCAGGCAATTTGTGAAGACAATATGTGCCACCTATGACTTTGCTGAATAACAACTAGGGTCCTAGAAGTTTCTTCGGGGCCATTTGTACTACACGTATCGATCTCTTCTGGGAAACCTTGTTGTCGAGCTATGCACGGGGCTGCTAATCATAAGCTCCTCCTTTGCTCCGCAGGGGAAAGAAGAACCTTCCTACTCGCGTGAAGAAGCACAGTATCAGAAACCTGAAGGGGCAGTTTTCGCCCATCCTGAACAACCCTTGTGAGTTGGCATCGACTGGCGGGCAGTGAGTGTGGTTTCCATGGGTCTCTTCCAGTGGAGCGTCAAGAAGAGTGAAGGAAAACAAAGATATATGGAAATAATGAGTCCAATGAATGAAGGCACCACACAAAAATCTGTCTCCACGGTCCTGAGACCAGAATTATCTAGTACCCACCACCCACGACCAACTGCCTCAATAAGGGTCGCTTTAGAAGACCTTGCACAGAGTAGGAGGAAAAAGGGGAACAAAACTCAAAATCATGAAAAGATTAGGATTTTTTGACACATTGCAAGGCTGTGATACTTAGTCACCCTGCAGGTATGGGAATGAACTCTCTCTCATATTTTATTTTTCAGCCAAACAAAAAATGGTTTTTCAAGGGAAACAAGAACACTAAGGAGCAATGTACACCTTTGAATAATTAACCGTTTGAAATTAAATGTTTAGGTAGCCTTTACCCAAGGACACATTTCAGAGAGTTAGGGAAAGAAAATAAATGGAAGCAGGAAATACATGGAGCAAGTAGGATATAGGACACTGCCTTGCAGAGATTGCAAAAAATGACATGAAATAAAATGTGTAGGACTTGTGAATGAGAAATTGATTTTTCTCCATAACCCATTGTGGCGGTCATGCACTCGTATAAATTTCATGATTAGGAGTCTAGGGATGGAGTTTAAACCTGTCAATCTGGAGAAAGCCAATGAGGCCTCTGTTTGGGGATGGCTTCCCCTTGAGAATTCTCAGAAGTCTCGCTGTATTTCCCAATTGAAGAAGAGAAACTTGACTCAGTCTCCATGACAACAAATTACTGACAAGACTAGATGACAGCATGCTGAACAATCCTGATTCCTGGAGAGTGGAGGACCCAGAGAAAAGGCCATATGGGCTTGCCCTGATGGAGTCAAATCTCTGGTACCGGAGAAGCCATGGGGAGACCCCTGCCAGTGCTGAGATGCTCCGGCCGCCACGGGGAGACCCCTGCTAGCACTGAAATGCTTCTACTGCCACCGGACACACAAGACTCTGCACCTACTCACCGTGATTGTCCTGGTGTCATCACATGTGCTTTGTAAGTTGGAAGGAGACTTTATAGACTGGTATTAGATATGTGGGCTAATATCAGACTTATGACTTTGGACTGAACTGAGATGCTTTCTCAATGTTCCATTCCTCTTGTATATAAACCTTCCCCTTATATCCATATGCATGTCTATGAATTTTTTGCTCTAGTCTACACAGACTAACACACCCATTTAATTAACAATCAAAAGGGTAGGTTTTTAATTAATTCATATACAGCTTTTAAAAAGCAACATTTGCAACAATGTGTCAGAAATTTTTTTAAAGGAAAATGTAAAGGCTGAGGAATCAGCATGCGCCTGAGTCCAGAAATGCACGCATCTTCATTTATTGGAAGACAAGCAGTTGAGAGATCTCAAATGTATGTCTATAGGCAGGCACAGCTGATTGAGAAAAAAATCCAACAACCCCCACCCCCAATGATGGAAAGAATTTTTTCCCTTTGGGAGTCATACATGAATGCAAATTGTAAGATTACAATGTCTCATTATTTTGAAATTTTAATAAGTGGAATGAAATAATTGCTATCTTTCTTTGCTTTTAAAATTTGGCACAATGGTGTAATATTTTCCATTAAGTTACCTGTGTCCTGTCCTGAAATAGAAGTGATAACACTTTTTAGCCAAAAGTAAATAAGGTGAGTCCATAATGATAGATGACAAAGCTGAGTCAGTTGGAATTCATAAGGTCAAAGAGAAGCCATGTGTGAATGTAGCAGTAGGTTCATCTTGAATTATATCCACTGAGAAAACAGGGGACTACTATATCATTCTCATTGTCTGCACATAGTGTTCGAACAAAGTGGAATAAAGTTAATGTCTTCAAGGGAGAGAAATCTGTCATTTTCCTGACTGCAAAACTGCATCCATAACTCTAACAGGACATCTTACAACTTAAAACATATGGCCAACAAGCACTGGCATATTGCTGAAAGTAATCTGACTGAGCGGCCAACTTTCACCTTTTTAATGAAAGTAACCATAACTCCTGGGGTTGATGTAACTTTGTGATTTAAGGACCAATTTCAATCATACATGGATATTCTGCTTCTTTTCCAAGAACACAATGCAAATTGTGAAATGATATTTATTCAGAATTTTTTAAAAGAACTTATATTGAGTCCAGCTCTCAATACTACTTTTCTTTTTTTCTCCAAATAAAACATTTATAAAGACACAGAGAGGATTAAAAAGTTCTAAAAATATATTACCATATAATCCTGATTTTCTTTAAGAGGAAACTAAGAGAATATTAATGACACTTTATATTTCTTGGTAATGTATTTTTCATACTATATGTATATTATAGATTTTAAATTAATATCTGGGAAAGCTACTGATCATTTATGAGTAGAAAGATAATTTGAATGTTTTTTTATAGTTTTCCCCTATGATAGAAATGTTTAATATATGGTAATCATTGATTAAAATATATGATTTAAAAACTAATGGATTATTTAGAATAAAAGTATACTGGATTGGTATTGCTCTATCTAAGAATATTTAGTATTTTAAAGTATTGGGGCAAAGAAGCTGCTTTGAAAAAGGTGGAACCTCAGTAGCTCAGTGGAATGTTGTTATTGTTCTCTTATTTTTCTAATTGCTGTTGTTATTTTATATATTGTTTCTATTTATGAAAAAAATACCAAGGAATATTTTTGATGAATTTTCACCATTTTACCATAATTCGATGTAATCAATGTTGGGTGTTTGCTCCAGGCATTAATTAGCAGCATGTCCAACTTGAACAATACCTCTTTATCCACAAAATTTAAAGAAGGCAAGGGTGTAAGAACCAATCTCCTTGATGAAACACTCATGTAGATAATTAAGGTCCACTAGGCTGGAAGATTGAAAGGATTGCCAAGTCAAAATTCAGTAGTGAATTAAGAGTGTTTTGATGCAGAAAAGAGGAAAAGAAATGACTTGGTTATGAAAGCACTGATCCATGCTAAAAAGAAAAATGATGGAAAGGTAAATAAAGGCTTAAATGGAAAATAATAGACCTTAAAAATCTCTCTTTGTATAACATAGAAATAGGGATTAGGGACATTGGAAAACACTTTTTAAGGAATCACAGTTTGAAGATACCTGAGATAAATTGGAAAGCTTGTTTGGAACCATGTATGCAGGCTTTAATACTTTGTCTTTTGACATGCAATAACAGGATCTCTAGTACAATAATAAATGCACACGTCATTATATATTGACTCAAAATTACTTTTTAATAAATTGTAATATGTTTAATATTAAATTAAGAGGTGATCTATAACTAACTTGTGTTTCTGAAATCATTTATGCATATGGAGATTAAATTAATAAATTCCTTTTATTTGGTCTAAAACTAGATATGAGTTCATTTATTTGTATGGTTGTGTAGTGATTACATGTTGGGTTGTGACCTTCATGATGCATAGTTCAAGATCACCATAAATTCCAAGGGACAATGGTTGGATTTTGCACAACCGTGAACAGCGATAGCCTCAGAACTCCACAGGGAATCACAATGAATCAGCATTGACTTAATGGCTGTGACAGAGTATTATCAGGACCTCTGGCAGTGTAGTGGTTACCCATTCTATTATTAATCTTAAGGTCCAAATTCTGAAACCATCAGCCACATTGCAAGATTAAGATGGGTTTTCAACTACAGTAAAGTTAGTTACAGGGGCCGTTCTACTCTGGCCTGTAGTGTCACTATGAGTCTCTATCATCATCTCAATGGAAGTAAGTTTTTCCTTTCATTTTGTTTTGATTTTGGAATGTACTGACATTCATAGCTACAGAAAGTCACATGATGCATGTCCCCCCTTTAACCTCAATTGTCTGTAACGTAATAAAATGTGTGGTAGCAAAAATGCTTACTGTCTTTTTTGTTGTGAACAACTACTTTCATTTCCATCTCTGCTCTGCTGTTACTGTTTGGCCCCATTGATTCAGTCCCGACCTATAGGAGCCCGATAGATAGCAGAACAAGATACGTTCCAGGGCAGTGCCATCATCAGAATCATTGCCGTTTGAACCCGTTGGTAAAGCCGTTTTGTAACTTGCCTTATTTGAAATTTTCCTCTCTTTTGCGATCCTCTACTTTACAAATTATGATGTCCTTTTCCAGAAATGAGATCCTTGCAAAAACTTGTCAAGAGCATGTTTGAAAAAGTTTTGCCATCATTGCTTCTAAAGTGTGTTTTGACTGTGCATCTTCCAAAACAAATGTGTTTGTTGTTCTGGAAAAAGTGGTTCTAAGAGTTAAAAAAAAAATGAATGGAAGAGGCTGTTTTACCTTGCAGTATTTTCTGATTGTTGTTAAAACTACTTACCACAAGCTTCTTGCTGTTCCTGCTAAGTGCCGTCAAATAAGCGTAGTGACTCTGTGTGCAACAGAAGCAAACACATCTCCGTCCTGTGCGAACCTCACAAGCACTCTTATGTTTGGGTCCATTGTTTCAGATACTTTCTCAGTCTATCTTACTGAGGGTCTACCTCCTTTTTAGTTGCTTTTCTACTTTACCAAGGATAATGCGTTTTTCCAGGAAATGGTCCCTCCTGGTAACATGTCCAAATTCTGGATAAAGGTTAACCAAAACTGCATCTCAGGAACATTCTTGCTGAATTTCTTCAGGACAGATTTATTGGTTCTTTACGCAGATCATGGTACATTCAATATATTTTGCTAGCACTATATTTCAAATGCGTTGAGTCTTATTCAGTCTTCTTTATTTTGTGTGCAATTTTCATATGCATAGGAGGGAATAGAAAATACCCATGCTTGAAGCAGGTTTACCTTAGTCCCCAATGCGACATTTTTACTTTCAAAACGTTACAGAAATCTTTGGCAGCAGATTTACCAAGCATACTACATCTTTAGAAGAAAGCACACACACATAAAATGACATTTTAGTGGGACATAATCCAGACAACATACAATTCAATAGTTCACTCATATCAAGAAGTGTTGTACAATCAGGCCTGAGATCTGTTTTAAAGCATTTCCATTCTATTTTAATTCTTGTTATTAGCACCCTAGTACCCCTCCATCCTAACCTTCCATTTTGAACCAGGAACCTTTAATCTTGGTACTGTCTCTAAAGATTCACTTATCCTAACTTTTATGTAATGAAAAAAGACAAATGCATAACAAGAATCGAGGAAGTCACCAACAATAACAAAGTACAACATAGATAAACCTCATTTTAAAAGAAAACAGAATATTAAAAAACAGAATGCAAAATGTGTCAAAGGAAGGCTAAGTGATAAGGTTTTAAACTATTCAAATCAGATTTTCCATTTAAATGTACTATAATTGACTCTACAATACTCTCTAGCTGATTACCAAGCTATTCCCATCCTTCAATTAAGAATGAGTGAAAGCAACCAGAGACTTCTTTTATGTGTAGATCCTGCAAATTGTCTTTTGATCTTTCCACTGTTGCTTGCATTGATGATGAATCCAAGCAAGATAAAACCCTTGACTGCTTCACCACCACCCCCATTTATCATGCTATTTCTCATTGGTTTAGTTGTAAGGATTTTGTTTTGTTTGCATTGAGCTGTAATACATACTCAAGGTTGTAATTCTTTATATTCATCAGCAAGTGTGTCAAGTCTTCCTCATTTTCAGTAAACAAATTTTGTCATCTGTATACCACAAGTTGTTAATATGCCTATCTCCAATCTTGATGCTGTGTCTTTCTTCATATAATCCAGCTTATCTGGTTAGTTGTGCAACACAAGAATAGCATAATGCAATCCTGACATACACTTGTCTTGATTTTAAGCCACGCAATATTCCTTTGGTCTTTTCATGCAATGATGATCTCTTGATCTGTGTGCTGGTTCTGCATAATCTTAAGTTTTGAGGAATTCCCATTCTTCTCAAGGCTACCCAAAGTTTGTCAGAATTCACATAGTAAAATGTTATTGCAGTCAATAAAACAGATAAGCATTATCTGTTATTCTCTGCTTTCAAACAAATCCACATCAGAAATGATGCTTCTTTATCCATGTTTTCTTCTTAATTCAATTTGAATTTCTGGCAACTTCCTGTAAATATACAGCTGGAACTTTTGTTGGATGATCTTCAGCTTTTACTTACATGTGATATCAAGGATATTGTTCTACTTTTTTTTTTTTGCATTCTGTTGCACCACCTTTCTTTGGTATGGGCATGTGGGTAGAATAGAGAAACAACTTCATGAACATGCATATTATATAAGGGAGAGGTTTATATACAGAAGGAAATGAACATTGAGAAAACATCTCATCCCAGTCCAGATCAAGTTCACAAGTCCGATATTAGTCCATATGTCTCATTCTAATCTGTAAACTCTTCTTCAGACTCATGAAACCCATGCAATGATGTCAAATGCACAATGATCACAAGTCAGTGGGTAGAAAGTCTTTTGGATCTAGTGGTGTCATAAGCATCTCAGCATTGGCAAGAAGAGTCCATGTGACTTCTCTAGGTCCAGGTTTCTTGCTATATCAAGGTAGGTCCAGTTGGCTTCTCCTCAGGGATGTCTCCCAAGGACTTATCCTTGCCAGATGAGTCTCTCGGGAAGTGAGTGTTATCAGTAAAATGTCTCCAAGCAAGTGAGTTGTCTCCTGCTTCCAAGAAGGAATTATCAAATTTCCCAGAATTCTTAGGAGAAGGCCATGCCCACACAGATGCCTCATTGGCTATCTCCATAGTGACAACTGGACTCCATCCCTATACTATTTTTTTCTTCTTAGTTCTTTTATTGGGGGCTCATACAACAAATTTCACACTCTACACATAAGTCCATTGTGTGTCAAGCACATTTGTACATCCACTGCCCTCATCAGTCTCATAGCATTTGCTTTTTAAGTCCTTGGCATCAACTCCTCATTTGTCCCTTCCCTCCCCCCCACATCATGAACCCTTGATAATTTATAAAGTATTATTACCTTGTCATATATTATACTTTCCGATGTCTCCCTCCACCCACTTCCCCGCTGACCATATCCAAGGGAGGAAGTTATATGTAGACCTTTATAATCGGTTCTCCCTTTCTACGCCACTCTCCTGCACCCTCCTGGAATTGCCACTCTCATCACTGGTCCTGAAATAATTATCTTTCCTGGATTCCTTATATTTCTGGCTGTTATCTGTGCCAGTGTATATCCTCTGGTCTAGCCAGATTTGTAATTTAGAACTAGGACCATGGCAGTGAGAAGGAAAATTTTTTGAATAACTAGAAGAAATTTGTATGTTCCATCATTGCTAC
Source organism: Nesogale talazaci (assembly GCA_004026705.1). Classification (NCBI taxonomy): domain Eukaryota; kingdom Metazoa; phylum Chordata; class Mammalia; order Afrosoricida; family Tenrecidae; genus Nesogale; species Nesogale talazaci. The sequence goes on from PVJH01004573.1 coordinate 83,640, forward strand.
ACTGCACCCTAACTAATTTATCTCCTTCCTACAACCCCTCTGTAAGGAGAAGTCCATTACCTACAGATGGACTTTTAGTTTCCTACCTGTGCTTTCCCTCATTTATACTAGTAAACTTTTAATTCCTTGATGACTGATACCTTTGACACCTAGCGGTCACACATTGATGTGCTTCCTCCATGTGGGCTTTTCTGCTTCTGAGCTAGAAGGTCACTTGTTTATCTTCATGCCTTTAAGATCCCAGATGCTTTATCTTTTGATAGCCAGAAAGCATGAGCTTGCTTCGCCACTCTTGCTTATGCACACTATGGCAGTCACATACACTGGTGCCAGTTTGACTAAGGGTGTAGAGGTGGAGTCTAGCCTGTCAATCTGGAGATCTGTGTGGGCATGACTTTCTCCTGAGAATTCTGGGAATTCTCCCTGTATTTTCCAACTGGAGGAGAGAGACTTGATTCAGTATCTTGGAGTTGGTCTACTGACAAGACAAGATGGTGGCATGCTGACAGATCCTGAGTCCTGGAACCTTGAGGAGCAGGAGGAGAAGCCACATGGGCTTGCCATGATGGAACCAGACTTCTGAGGCTGGAGAAGCCACAGAGAGAACTGTGCCAGCGCAGAGATACTTCTACCATCAATGGATTCTGCTGGTGAACCCTGAGCCTTGGAAATGAGGAACCATGGGGAGACCCTTGTCAGCACCAGGATGCTTCTACTGCTGCTGGATACACAAGACTTTTCACCCACTGGCCTGTGATTGTCCTGGTTTTATTGCACCATTTGTGAATTGGAAGGAGATTTTATAGACTGGTATTGGGTATTTGGACTAATATCAGACTAATGACCTTGAACTAGACTTTGTTGGGATGCTTTATCAACGTTCCATTCCTCTTGCATATAAACTGTTCACTTTTATCAGTATGCGTGTTTATGAATTTGTTTCTCCATTTTACCTGGACTAACACACATTTGTCTTCAGTGATGACAAAAGGGAAGGTGGGCACATGATGTGATTCTGTGTTCTTTGATGCCTGATTCCTGGTTCCTTTGACCCCTTGTGGTCACACAGGCTGGTGTACTTCTTCCATGTGGGCTTTGTTGCTTCTGAGCTAGATGGCCACTTTTTTATCTTCAAGCCTTTAAAAGCCCAGATGCAATATATTTTGATAGCTGGGCACCATCCATTTTATTCATCATATTTGCTCATGCACACATTTGTCTTTAGCAATTGGGTCGGGAAGAAGAGCATCAGGGAATGCCAATTTAATAGAGCAAAGTGTTTTCGCATTGAGGAAGTACTTGAGTGGAGGCCCAATGTCCATTTGCTACCTTAATATTGAGCCTAAAATATGTTCATGTGAACCTTATTTCCCCTTCATCATATATAAATACATTTACTTATGTACATACCTGTATTTTGACCTTTATAAATAAATGGCTCTTGCCTTCTATTTCCTTCCTCTTTTTCCTTATACGACCCTCCTGTCCCCCTATCATGCTCAGTCTTCATTTGGTTTCAGCAATTTCTCTCAGTCACCCTTACATTGATCAGTCCCAACCAGGCCTCTCACTCCCTCCCTGACACAGATTTTGTATCATTTATTGTTACCTTTTCCCTGGGTTGGTCAACACCACTTCCATTCTGCCACCTCCTTCTCTTCCATATCCGCCTGGAAGAATTGGCCCTGGTGTTTTCTCCTTTAGACTGATCATCCAGTCTATCTTATCCTGATAGACCCACAGAGATGATATTATGTACAAAAAACAAGGCACAGAAAAATGAAGCTGCAGAAGAAAATGAAATGGTGACTATGACAAGGAAAAAAAAACAATGCCCAGAAAATATATAGACAAGTAATAATAATTATAATAATAAAATCAATATATATAAATATTTCAAGGTCCTCCAGGAGTAACCTTCGGTTAAATCCAATGGGGTTCCATGGCTCCAAATCTATCTTTGACTCTCCCCCAAGACCTCCATGCTATACTCCCCCTGATGCTCTGCTGCACACCCTTAGTATTTTACTCTGTGTGGTAGGGATAGATATCTGCAATCCTGACCCTGTGTCTCCCCGTAGGGCCTTGGATAAGCAAGGGATGTCATGTCTCATAGTGGAGCTGACTATATGGTCCTCTCTGTGCATTGTTTGTTCTGAGTGGGGAGATTGTCCTCAAGGCTTGGTGGGCCAGGATGTGCTCCACTCACTCTTCCTCCCCCTTCATTTGCTCCTGTGTGCTCAGGACATATATGTCCTTTCCCCCAAACCTTAGTGCTTTCCTCTAAATTCTTCTGGGGTGAGGATCAGCAGTCCACATGGTTGATATTAGGGCTGGGATCTCAGACCCCTCCACTGGCACACTGTTCCATGCCATCACACTGCATTGACATTCTAGAACACTGTGTTTAAGCCTGGTCCCTCTTTCCTTTGGAGATAGTAAGCAATACTCTTCCCTTGGGGGGATTAGTGCCCTGTTCTGCTGCTACACATTACTATTTCCCCCATCTTCCTTTTTAGTTGGCTCCCACAGGTAGCCCAAGGCTTTGTCTGGTTCCTTCCATATTATCTGCACCACACCCCATTACTTTTCATATACAGTAGCTTTTTCCCTATGTCCCTTTTGCTTTTTTTTTTTTTTTTAGGCTTACCTCAGTAGTCTCATGTTGTACTTACCCTTTTGTGCTTGGCTTTCACTTATCATGATTTCCTCCAGTTCTTCCCATGCTGCTCTAAGCTTCATGTGTTCATCATTAATTTTCAGTGATGCTTAGTATTCCACTGTATGTATATACCACAGTTTTTTAGTCCACTTGTCTTTTGATGGAAATTTGTTTGCAACAAATTTTTTGGAAATTTGTTTCCAATACCTTGTAATTGTAAACTGCATTGCAATGAACATTGGAACACAGATGTCTGGTAGTGATTTCTTTTTTGCCATTTCTGGGTATATTCCCAGTAGCACTCCTACACCCTTAAGCCTCTAATTGACACCAGATTAGGTGACTGCCACAGGGCACACATGTGTCTTTTCCAGTCAGTTGTCCAGCTAACTTTATTCCATATATCTTGGCATAGAGGAGTGAATGCTTCAAATACTTCATGAACATTTTATTGTTATGTTATTAGGTGCCATTGATTTGGTTCTGACCCATAGCAAACCTATGCCCAAAAGGAAGACTGATCAGTCCTGAACAATCTTCATAATTGCTCTTGTGCTTGAGCCCATGGTTGTAGCCACTGGGACAACCCATCTCATATAGGACCTTCTTCTCTTTGCTGCCCCTCCGCTTTACCAAGGCTGATGTCCTTCTGCAGTGACTGGCCTCTTCTGACACTATGTGCAACATATCCGAGACAATGTCTCACTGTCCTTGCCTTCAAAGAGCACTCCTGCCGTATTTCTTCCAAGGTGGATTTCTTTATCCTTTTAGCAGTTCAAGGTGCGTTCAATATTATTCACTAGCACTGCACTACAAATGCACCAATATGCTGATGATCTTCAGCTTTTCAGCTTCAATGAGTACATTTCAATTGGTATTCCATCAACTTCTGGAGCCTTGTTTTCAGCTAATGCATTCTTTTGCGCCATTGGTTCTTGATCATATTATATCTCTTGAGATGGTGATTTTTGTTATAGTCATTGTATATTCTTTCCATTTTATTTTGATGATTCCTTCATTGTTCAATATTTTTTCCATGGAGTCTTTCAATATTGCAATGGAAGGCTTGGAATTTTCTCGAGTACTTTCAGATAAAGATCTGCTGAGAGTGCTGTTCACTTTTGGTTTACTAATTCTGTCTGGGTCTTTGCACATTTCACTGTACACCTTGTCTTCTTAAGCTGTCATTGGGAAATTTCTGTTCAACTCCTTTTCTTTATCATTTCCCTCTTGCCTTAGTTATGCTGGGAATGTGAGTAAGTTTCATCCTTTTCTGAGATTTACCTTTGTATTTTCTTTCTTACCTGCTTTTAAAAATAAACTTTCTTCAGAGATCACAGAATGATCTCAGAGTGACAGAGATCTTCTGTCACTACTGTTCAAAGCACCAATCTTTTCTGAAGTTTCACATAGAATTTAATTGTACTTGAGCGCTACTAAACTTGTTTTAATTTTTTTCAGCTGCAAACTGAATTTACAGATGATAAATTGGTGATCTGTTCCAATCATCTGTTTGATAGTAAAGCTGCTATCTAGAGCAATGGTTCACAAGCTTCCTAATGCAGCGATCGCTTAATACAGTTCCTCATGTTGTAGACACCTCCCAACCATAAAAATATCTCATTGCTACTGTTTTGAATCATAATGTAAATATCTGATATTGTGATATAATTTTATTGTAACAAATTGAACATAATTAAAGTATAGTGATTAATCTCCCCCAAATATGTAATTGTATATTGAGAAATTTATGTCTACTTTCAAATAAATGAAATTTTATCTTGAAGCATGGTGTAACATGGGAAACAGTCTTCATGCTGGATACTACTATGTGGGCATATCTGTATGTGGGTGGACCCACCTGGAGATGAGGAGCAGTGTCTTGGTTCCTAAGGCCAACATATTGGAAACATGTTTTCTAAGAGTCTTAGGTAACCCCTATGAAAGGAGCATTTTCCCAAAAAGGGGTCATGACTCACAAGTTGAGAACCCCTGGTCTAGAGGGGTCTTCCAGATGCTTAATCTGACTAGGTAGTCTACAGATGGATTTTGGGCTCTCACTGTCCTACATAGCCTTCTACAACTTGAACGTTCATAATTTAAGCTCTGATATTTTCCCCTACATCATATTTGCATTTTGTTATTTTTATCTATGGATCACACACACTGGTGTGCTTCTTCTATGTGGACTGAGTCGATGCCCCACTTAGATGGCTGCTGGTTTGAATACACTCCTTCTCACTGAAGCTGGGTCCCATCTGCTTCTTCACCACATTTTGCTTTGATACTCTTACCTCTGGTGATCTCTTCTTGAAGGTTGGTATTAAGCAGGGCCATGCTATAAGATTGAGCTGTTCTTGGATTAAGGCATTTATTTCATGTCACCTCTGAGGAGACTAGAGCAACTAACTTTCTGGTGATAAGCAGAGCATCTGAACCTTATGTTTCACCAAGGAAGTCCTTAGCTGTTTGAGATCTGGAAATACCACCAACATTCCTCGACAAATTGAATATTTCTTTCTTATTTCAACAAATGAATTTTGTACATCTCCAAAATGAATATTAGTAAAATATTTTTAACTGTATATAAATATCTAAAACTAATTTTATAATTATAATTTGTAAAAATACTTTAAATATAAATGAATATCTTAAAAGGACACATAGTAAAATATAAAGATTCCTCCAATGAACACTCAAAAACATTTTTGTAGTATTTTTTTATATAACAGTTACAAGAACATTTTTGTTGTTCTTGTTAGGTGTAAGCTAGTCAGTTTCAACCCATAGCTATCTGATATATAATGGAATAAAATTACACTCCCAGTCCTGAACCATACTTGCGGGATATAAAAAGGCTTTTCTCCAGCTTTGTGTCTCTTCAAAATATGCCAAATATTAGAGGCTGTTTGCCAGCACATAGTGGGAGGTCGGATGCGTAGAAATATTCTTCCTGAAGGCATCCAGCCAACAGACTATGGTTTGGTCCACTCTAGGTGGGGCTTATACCATACTGATAAGGATAGCAATTGTTTCCATGAAGAGTCAGAGAAGTCAAGCCTGTTCAGTGACATCCAAAGTTAGATGGCCATCCTGAATCTAGGATCTGCTCATCTTGTCACATGTGTACCGCCAATTCTTCCCCTTCCTATTGCATGTATACCTCCTAGATAGTCCCTCTCTCATTACTGTTACATGTAGTACAACCCCTTCCCATGATGTGTCTTTATTGTCTTTACTTGCACACCCCCCAAAGACATATAATGCTTTGGTTAGTAGTAAATATTTCTCTCCTGCACTCTCTGCATGTGCTGTGCACAGACCTGGCTGCTGAGATCTAGGAAGTGAGCATGCTACCATGCAATGTGTCTGACTCCTTTATTTTGCTGTCTTCTATCTCTCTTATTATCTATGGCTTTATTATAATCTACATATATATTTCAACGGTAAAATTGAGCCTGCCATGATTAGTTGTGGGGGGCTGCATTCTCCCATGCATCCTCACAATTGTCCTTGACTAGCTTATATATATTTATGTATTCTATTTAGAAAAACAAAAATTTGTTGGGGTCTTCACATAGATTGCCACTCATAGTGATGATCTATGTATAGCAGAAGGAAATAGGGCCTTCTTCTGCACTATCCTACTGATAATCCCTATGTTTGAACCCATTTTGGTTGCTTTTTTGTTGATTCATCTCATTGAGGCTGCTCTCTTTATCACTGAACCTCTGCTTTACCGAGTGTGATGTTCTTCTGCTAGACCTACTTCTAGAAAGAGGACTAGTTTTAATTTCTAGAACTATTCCCTCCTATATCACGTACAAAGTATAGGTGATCAACTATTACCATCCTCACTTCTAAAAGTTATTCTGGTTATATATCTCACATAGATTTGCTAACTCTTCTAGAATTCCACAGCACATTAAACATTTTCACTAGCATCATGATTCAAAGATGTTCACTCTTCCTAATTATCCCTTATCCAATGTCAGGCTTTCACATGTATATGTGTCAATTGAAAATCCCATAACTTGAATCAGGTGCAACTTAGTCCTTAAAACTGAATGTGGTAATTAGGGATTATGTCAACTAGAACCTCCTGGTTCAGAATGAAGTCAAACTTGTCAATCAAGTCATAGCCTGATTATATCTCCTTGATGTCTTAAGCTTTCTATATAAGATGAGGCATTACAGAAGCAATTCCCAATCTGTGGGTCACTACCGTTGTGGGGGGTCAAATGACTCTTTTACAGGGGTTGCCCGATTTATAGCAGTAGGAAAATTACAGTTATGAAGTAGCAACAAAAATAATTGTATGGTTGGGGGTCACCACAACATGAGGAACTGTGTGAGATGGTCATGGTATGAGGAAGGTTGAGAACCACTGCCTTACAGGAATTGCTTTCTCTGTCACCTCACCATACAGGTTCCTAGAACTCTGCATTCTTTAGGGGTACTTCCATGTGGGCCATCCCACCTTAAAAGCTTCTGGTATCCTGTCATGTTCGTACAAACCTTGGGTCCACCCAACAGTGCACTGACTGACTTTTCATCTCACTGTTTACTGAGCAACCGTTCTGTATCACCAGCATGAGGACACTTAAGTTGGAAGAAAGACTTGGGGACTTGCATGGGACTTACAGTCTTGAGTTGCATTCGGTTGGGATGCCTTCTTGATATACAATGCTTTCTTAATGTTAAGTTCTTTCTTAAATATACTTGATTGTGACCAGACTTGTTTTTCCAAATAATGCAGCCTAACACAGTGACATCTTTATATTTTAGCATGCTGAAAAGATCTTTCAGAGCAGATCACCTAATCCAATATGTCATTTGATTTTCTGACTATGGTTTTCATGGGCATTGATTGTGAATTCAAGTAAAATGAAGCCTTTGGCAATTCCAGTACTTTCTCTATTTATGATGAGGTTGTTTATTGACTTATTCATAAGGATTTTTGTTTTCTTGGTAGTGAGCTATCATTCATATGGAGGTGTGTTAGGCCAGGGTTGACCAGAAAAAACAAATTCAATGATGCTCCCATATGTGTGTCAATAACTAACTATATATAGAGAACTCATCCCAGCCCAATGAAACTCAAGTCCTTACATCTGATGATAGACCACAAATCCCTTTTCAGAATCACACTGTTCCATGAAATGACTGAATGCAGGAGTATCACTGACCAGTAGGTGAAAAAGCATATGAATCCAATGCCAGTGAACACATAGGTGGGACTCTAGTAGCTCTCTGGGTGACCAGCAATCAGAAATGCAGAGGCCTCTAGAGAGGCCAGCCTCCAGAGAGCTCTGTGGCTAGGTCACAGCACCAAGGGGGGTCTTCAGGATACAACCTGATTGACAGACTACACTCCACCCATGTCTTCCTGGAAGGGCCGTTCTGTCGCAAAAATCCTAACTATCACCGGAGGGCTGTAGACTTTGATCTTTATTTAATGAATGCTTCATGTCTTTTTCACTTTCAGCAAGGTTGTGTTATCTGCATGTCCCAAGTTGTTAATATGCTTATCTTCAAATCTACTGTAATGATAACTGTAGTCCAGTTTCTCATATTACTTGCTCAGCAAGGATATAACCAGAGTACAACCTATGTAATTCAAATCTACATATTCATGTGGGTATGTAATATACATTCTTTAAAATATGATGTGTCATGTACATAATTATGTTCTAAAATGCCCTTTAAGCTTACTGGAATGTATTTTACTTTGAGGCATATAGACCTGCATTACTCATGCTCTTATGGGTGTATGTGTGTGGTAGCAAGTTCAGTGAGTGATTTATGGTGGCTCTTCAGCCAGGCTCTCACCCCTACCAAGTGAACTATGTCTGTGTGGGTCTTTTAACATGATGGGGAAGGGACTGCAAGAATTCACCTGTGAGTAATTGTAAAGAGAATTCTTTGCCCTGATATCTGCCTATATAGCAAATCAGTCTGAGAAAAATAAGTTGGATCTAAATACCAGTAAGTGCCAGGCGTTGAACTTGTCTTTAGAACCTGAAAACCCTATGCAGTGAACTTCCTGGATATAGATGATGGCTATACTATCAGAAGAGCAGGAGCAGAACCAGAACCTGGAGCATGTAAAAGAGTGATGAATTTCCCAACCACCGAGCAAGGTAGGATGAGTTCTTTGGTATAGGAGACTAGCTTGTAGAGACCAAGCTAGAGAGATAGACCCCTTTGGCCTTTTATTATCATAACTGAGTCATTGTAACATGTCCAGATAGAGAACTCACTAAGCATTTCTCACTGGCATTCCTGCAATTAGGTGCCAATGAGTCAGTTCTCGCAGATAGCAACCTTGTCCTCCACAGAGTGAAACAATATCCTGCCCCACCCTCAAAATTGGTCTTTGACTAAGCCCATTGTTGCAGCCATTGTATTATCCATTGTGTTGAAGACTTTCCTCTTTTTCGCTTTCCTTCCACTTTGCCAACTGATGCCCTTGGCATGATGCCCTTCTCTAGAAACTGTTTTCTCCTGACATGTGCAAAGTACTTATGCAAGAGAAAGTCTTGCCATCTTTGTACCGAAGGAAGACTGGACTTATTTATTCCCAGACATATCAGTTTTTCCATGACATCTTCAATATTTCCCTCCAGCACCACAATTCAAATGTACTGATTCTTCTTTGGTCCAACTTTCACATGCATATGAGGCAATTGAAAACACCATGACTTGGGTCAGGTGCACCTTAATCCTCAAAGTAGCATCTTATTTTTTTTAATTATTCTAAAGCTAACCTTTCCAGCAGATTTACCAAATGAAACCTATCTTTTTGATCTTTTGACTGCTCCCTCCATGAGCACTAATTTTGGATATAAGAAAGATAAACTCCTTTCATCCTCAAACTTTTCTCCATTTACCAAGATGTTATCCCCTGTTCTAGATTTGGGTCTTCTTGACATTGAGTTGTAATCAGCAGTGAAGGCTGAAATCTTTGGCATTTCTAGGCCTCCTCACTTTCAACAGGCAATATTGTGCCTCTGCATACAAAAAAAAAACCTTCCTACATTTGCGATATGACATTCTTTTGCATATAATCTAGTGTCTCTGATTATTTGTTATTATATGGATAGAGTAAATGGAGTGAATGGATACAAATGTAGTACACATAATGGATGCAACCCTAATGCAGAGTTTTGCTCATTTCAAACTGCAGTATTCTCTTTCTATGCGCACATAACTGCTTCATGATTCATGTACAAGTTCTCCAGGTGTGAAATGAATTGTTCTGACATTCCCATTCTTCTCCCTATTACCCGTAGTTTGTTATGATTCATTATTAGGAAAGGGCCAGTAAGTACTCCTTTGTGATCTTTGTTTTGAGCCAACATCCACCTGACCTCAACAATAATATCTCCTGTTCCATGTCCTTTTCTGAATTCAGCCTGAACCTCTGGTGGCTTCCGGTCATTGTTCCACTTCAACCCTTGTTGGATGATTTCTCTGGCAGACAAGTGCTTATGTTAATTTTATGATTGAAATGTAGGGGTGGAGTCTAGCCTGTTAATTGGAGATAGACATTGAGTAGCTGATGAGGCCTCTATGTGGGCATGGCTTTCTCCTGAGACTTCTGGGAAATCTTGTGATATTTCTGAGTTAGTCCAGGTAGACTAGAAGAACAAATTTCAGAGACACGCATATAGGTATAAGGAAAGGGTTTATATACAAAAGAAATGTGGTCCTATGAAGGAATCCCAATCCAGTCCAGTGCAAAGTCATAAGTCCAATAATAACCCATATGTCTGAAATCAGTCTATAAAGTCGGCTTCCGACTCAGGAAGTCATAGATCAGTGGGTGCAGAATTATGGCGCTGGCAGAGGTCTCCCCATGGCTCCTTGCTTCCAGGGCATCAACAGAAGCCACTCCAGCTTCAGAGGCCTGTCTTCATCAGGGCTAAGCCATGTGGTCTCTCCACCGACTTCTCCAGCCTCCCAGCTGCCGCCATTCTGTGTTGCCTGTAGTTAATCATCTCTCTAACTAACTCCCAACAACTGGCGAAGATAGCTTCTCATCTTCATAAGGGAAATATTGCAAGATTTCCCTGGAATCTCAGGTGAAAGCCATGCCCACATAGAAGCCTCATTGGCTACTCAATGGCTTTTTCCTGATTAACAGGCCAGACTCCACCCCTACATTTCAATTATAAAATTAACATAAGCACATGACTGCCACAATTTTCCTTATGGAGACGATAAGCTATCTCCCTAGTGGATGGGCGTTAGTCTGAGAAATAATGAATCATGGACAAGACAAGATGGCAGCGTAAGAGAGGCTAGAGGAGCCAGCAGAGAGACCACACGGCTTTGCCCTGATGGAGCCAGACCTCTGAACCTGGGGTGGCCACATGGACACCTCTGCCAGTGATGAGTTACTTCTGCTTTGATGGACCCTGAGCCCTGGAAGTGAGAAGTCATGTGGAGGCTCCTGCCAGCGCTGGGATTTTGCACCCACTGACCTGTGACTTCATGAGTCGGAAGGAGACTTTATAGACTGATTTCGGGCATATGGGCTACTATTGGACTTATGACTTTGAACTGGACTGGGCTCAATGTCCTGTTTCTTTTATATATAAACCTTTTCCTTATATCTATATGTGTGTGTCTATGAAATTTCTTCCTCTATTCTACCCAGACTAACACAATTTTCAACAAAATGTACACTGAGGTCAGTGATATGTTCTATCTTTTGAGAATTCTGTTGGGTCCCTTGTCTTTGTCAGGATTACACATCTTGATCTCTTTTCGTCACTTGGGCAAATAGTTGTTTTCTAAATTTCCTTAGATGAATGAGTGTTTTCTGTGCTTCATCAGCTTGCCCAAACATTTCAATGTATATTTCATCAGTTTCAGAAATCTTATTTTGGCTTATGCTTTCAATGTAGTTTGGAACTCTTCCTTCAGCACCATTGGCTCTTGCTATCTGCTGCTCCCTGAAATGTTGTAAAATTAATTTGTTCTTTTTTGGTGTAGTGACGGTATTCTTTCTATCTTTGTTTGATGGTTCCTTCATTGTTCTACTTACCCATAAAGCCTTTAAAAATTACAACCCAAGACTTGAAATTTTTCATGAGTTATTTTGGTCTAAGCTATGCAGAATGTTTTCTTTCCTTCTGGTTTTCTAGTTCTCGGTCCTCATATATTTCATCAAAATATTTGTCTTGTCTTCTTGAGTTGTTCTTCTAAATTTTTTTTAAATCATTTTATTTGGGAGTTTGTATAACACTTATCACAGTCCATCCATCCATTGTGTAAAGCACACTTGTACATTTGTTGCCATCATCATTCTCAAGACTTTTGATTTCCAGTCTTCCTTATTTAATGTCTAACTTTCACAGTAACAGAATGTGATAGGTAGTACCCTGGCTTAGGTCAGGCAAACCATGGTCCTCAGTGTAAATCTTTGCTTCTCTTTCTTTCTTTTTTAAATCATTTTGTGGCGGGCTCATACAACTCTTATCACAATCCATATATGCATCTATTGTATGTTAACTATGGAACTACATTTTCATTCATCAACTTAAACAACTTTTCTTGAGACACTATAGTTCATAGGTTGTTTATCATTAATTTCAAAATTGAGAAGATGTATTCTGCTGTGGTAGTAAGTAAAATTATCAATTAAATTCTTTTTTTCTCTACTCATCTTTTTTACTTCATCTCTTCAGTTTGTTTAGCTACTATGTTTAAGAGAAAGTTTCAGAGTCTCTTCTGATGCCCATTTTTATTTTTTTCTTATTTTCCTAATCTTTTTTTTTTTTAGTCATATTTTACTTCCTTCATTAGTGTTCAGTGCCGCAAATTTGTTCTTGAGATCTTCTTGGAATTCATGGAGATTCGAGATTGCATTTTGGCTCTCATGGATGTTCTTTAATTTTCTTCAGTTGTTATGTTACCTCACATATGAGAAATTCATTATCTGTTTCATGACAGTGCTTGGCCTAATTTTAGCTGGTGGTATTGAGCTTCTCCATGGTTTCTTCTGACACAGGTAGTCAATTTTATTTCTTCGTATTCTGCCTTGAGAAGTCCATAGCCACTTTTTGTGCTGTAAAAGGGTTAGTTACTATGAACAAGTCATTTGTCTTGCAAATTTTAATATACCAACTCCAGTTCCACTTCCTATCACCATGTTCATATTCTTAACTACTGTTCCTTCCTTTTAATTTCTAATTTTTGGCTTCCAATTGACTATAATGATCAATTTATCTTAATTGCATTTCTAGGCAATTTCAGGATTGCAAAGCATCTCACAATTCTTCCGTTTCTCCATCACCTACTTTTTTGTAGGTGGTGCAGAAATTTGAATAATATTTGTATAGATTGGATTTCTTTGATGGTGAATAGATATCATCTTTTCAAAAACAGCAGTTTACTTTAAGATAGATTTTGAAATGTTCTTTCAGAAAATGAATGTAATCCCATTCTTCTTTTTTATTGACTGGAATTAACACATGGATTAAATCTTTCCATAGTTCAATCACAACAAGAAGTATCGTGCATTTGCTACCATAGTAGTGTCCAAACATTCTTTTTCTATTGGGACACTTTGATATCATCACTCTTTCTCCCTTCCTATATCGTCCTCCACCCAAGTCCTTATCCACTTGTTCATACACCAAAAAATGAAAAATGCATATGACACAACTTTAAGGAGGTAACCCTTAATGATATAACACTCCAGAGGTATCCCCTAAAATATAAGACCAAAAACCAAAACCAAAAAATCAATACTATCCCAAAATACATAAAATTTTGGAAGCCAGGTCATCTTCAGCAAGCTTGCTAGGGGGAATAAGCTGACACGTTTGACTTACTCAAGCGATGCTTCTGCCTTTGTCCTCCTGTGTTCAACTCTCAAATGCACACCTTTTAAATGTAACCACTTTTCTCCTACCCCTCAATTGTGTAGAGAGGGAGTTCACCAGAGCCTATTTCCTATGTCGTTTCACCAGTGAACCTTGTGTTCACACTGTGATATAGCCTTCTGCAAACCAGATTCTGAAACTCTAGGTTCTATCCTCATCCCTCCTCTTGACTTTGGATTCTGTGCTTCCCTGTCCTCCGGTGTGCTTCTTCTGTGTTGACTTGGTTGACTTTTCACTTAGATGGCTGCTTGTTTGGAGACAAGTCTTTAGAACTCCAGATTGTATCATTCCAGAGTAATAACTCAGATGATTTTCTTATTCAAATTTGTCACTGTCACTGCATTTCATCTCATGAATATTTAGGATATCAATCTTTATGCATGCCATTTCATTTTTGACTACTTCCAACTTCCCTAGATTCATACTTTCTACATTTCAAGCTTTTGGTATTAGTTTATTTTTTGAAGCTGTTCCTTCTTAGCTTGCCATTGTATCCCCTAAGAAAATGAAGACAGGCGAAGTTCAGCTTCCAAAGGTTTTACTCTACTTGTCTCAACATGGTTGACTCTGTTAGGAGAGAGCAGCTCCTATTCATGCACAGCTTGACTGTGCTCCATTGGAGAAGTCCACCACCCAGCACTACCTCTGGGAATGTTCTCAATATAGTAATTAGATCTCAATTATCTGACAAATTGTTGAAATTATACATAAGACTTTCAGTGCGTAGTTCTCACAAAATGGGTGGCTGATTTCTTCTTTGTTGTCTGTTCTTATTTTGGAAACTCTACTGAAAACTTGTGCATTTTGGGTGACCCTGATGGCATCATACAGCTTCCAACATCACAGCTAAAACTTAAGTCACCACAGCACTACATTCCAACCAAACAAGTGGTGGTTTCTGGCACTGCAACTTGTTAACTTCCTTTGTTGTTGCTATTGCTGTTATTTAATAAACTGTTTAATAATAGATTTTCGTGTGTGATCCCTCAGTTGTAATTTCAATAAAAATTAGAAACTAAAGAGGAAAAATCGAGTGATTATAAGACATTACAATGATGGATAGGATTTTTTGTGGTTCAGGAACATGAAGATCTATATCTCCCAAATGGTATTTTCCTTTTTTAAGCTATGTTTTAAATTTATTTTTACAAAACAATCTTTACTTGTTTACTTTTTGATTCTTACAACTCTTTTCACACTCCATGCATAAATGAATTTGCATAAGTGCTTGCATAAGTGCATTTGTACATATGTTGTTGTCTTCATTCTTTTCTAGACATTTACTTTCTATTGAGCCCTTGATATCAGCTCTTCTTCGGCCTCCCCCCCCCATCCTCATAATATACATTGTTATCATTTTTATATCTCACAAGGACTGCGTATCCTTTCCCCCATATTTTCTGTTGTTCTTCACCTTTGAGAGGAGTGTATGATTAGTGTCAGTAATTACTGGTTTCCCCCATTTATCCCTTTTTCTCTCCCTCTTTTCCCTAGCTTTCTGGTCTCACTATTCCCATTAATGTTCCCAGAATCTGTATGTTATGAGCTCCCATCTTTTATCTATATCTGTGTACTTCTTTTGGTCTAGTCTGGATTGAGAAGCAGCACTAGGTCATGGTAGTGGATAGTGAGAAAACCTCTAGGAATCATAGGAATATTGTGTGTTTCACCAATGATTTATGCAACCCTGGTTGACTCATCATTTCCCTGTGACCCCTCTGTGTGGAGAGTGTTTAATTGTTTACAGATGGGTTTTAAATCTCTGCTCTACCCAGCCTCTTTCTCAAAAATATGTTTTTGTTTATATGTGTCTGCTGATGCCTCTTATTATCTTGAAAGTACTGTCCATTATAGTTAAATTTTTGTGAACTCTGTGATTCAATTCTTAGAAACAGTTTTCTATGTGTTTCTTATTCAAACTCATCTGTTTGGATGGCTCACAACACTTCCCTGGACTTTTTCTTCACCTTTTTTATTTAGCCAAATCAAGCCCCTCTTCAATCATGGAAACAAAAAGAAGTCACATTGAGTGAGGCCAGTGAGAATTGTGGGGACTAAGTGATTAAGGTGTGTGGGGCAGAAGAGACATGCTGTTTTTTGCTCAAAGCTAGTGCACTGTCCATAAGCAAGTGCACTGTCATGGTGGCAAAACCAGTTCCTTGTCTGCAACAAATCAGGCTTTATTTTTTTGGTCAAACACCATTACTCTATCTTTTCCCATCTAAATAGAATGCTTGATTAACACTCTGACCTGGTAGAAAAAAAAAAAAACAACTCCAATTGCACTGTCCTCCTACACCAAAAATCAGTGAGTAATTTTGGGGAGTGGGGTGGGGGTACACTGTGGTATGTGTCTGAGATGAAAGTCAAGTATTTACTTTACCTATTGAAATGCGGTTCTAATGATTGTCACCTAATGTAGCAAATGACTCTCTCATTAGAATAATGTAGTTCCAACTTTCAAATAAAATTAAAATTGCATACAGATCATTCAAGTTCACTAGCAGGTTTCCTGAGTCCCTGTCAGTATTGTGAAATTTAATTCCATAAGTTTACTGCAGTTTTGGAATGCTCTAAACATGATACAACACTTCAAATGTTTACACCTGGCTGGTTTCCAACTAACATAGGCCTAGTTTGGCTGCAGTGGAAAGTATTCAATTAGGTGAATGTACAGTGAAATGAGCTCTTCCTACAGCTCATGAAAACACTGTCATGTTGTTTAAGTAGAAAGACATTCCTTATAACACAATGGAATTCTGAATGTGAAAGCCAATTAAATAATCTTTGTTTTCTATCTATTGTCTAATAAATATATTATAAATCTCTCCCATTCCAAGGATGTCTTATTTTTATGTCAGATATATAAAATTAGAGGGAAACAAATTATTATCCTTATAGTACTCATGAAGGACCTTAGTAAATAAAACTCTTATTGTTGATTATGGAACTGACACCTTGACAGTTCATATATGCATATATAATATTACATAAGTTATATGTATAATGTATACTGAGAATCAATTCTATTTCATTTTAAATAGGAAAAGTTATTACAAATTTTCTCATGACTATATACGTTCTAAGGTGTATTAGTGCTTGTTATCAAGTGCCCTCTAATTTGCTTAGACTCATCACGGCCCCAGGTGAAACACTGCCCATTCCTGTGCCATCCTTACAAATGCTGTCATGTTTAATCCCTTTCTGATAGCCACTGTGCACTTCCCCTCATGGACGATCATCCTTTTCTCTGGTTTCTGGCTTTACAAGCATAAGGTCCTACTCCAGGAATGAGTCTTCATAAAGACATGTCTGAATTAGTTCAGACCAAGTCTCACTATCATTGCATTCGTGGATAATTCTGGCTGTTCTCTATTTTCCATTCTTCTTTTAGTACATGGTTATTTAATACTTTGTCACCCCAATAAATTAAATATATTAAAAGTTGCTCTTATTCTTTATTATTCAATTTCTTTTTCTTTTTTTTTACTTTATAATTGAAAATAAAATATTGTGGCAGGTACACCTTAATCCTCAAAGTCATATGTTTACTTTTTAGTGCTTCAAACTTTTTCTTTGCTGCAGATTTGCCTGACGTCATATGCTGTTTAAATTTTTGATAACTGCTACCATGGGCTATAAACATATATCTAAATAAAAAGAAATCCTTGACAAATTCCCTCTTTTCTCTATGTCTTCTGATGTTGTGATTTGCCCAATTGTGAGAATTTTAAATTTTCTTTATGTTGATATGTAATCCATTCTGATGGATTTTACCTTTGGCTGTCATCAGTTTGTGTAGTGTGGAGGCTGTGAGTTGCTTTGATGCTGAAAACTATGGGACTTTTTTTTTTAATAGACAGAGTTTCACAGGTTACACCAGTATGTGGGGGAACTTCCAGACTAAGATAGGCTAGGAAGAACCAGGTGCTCTACAAGTCTGAAAAAACATAAGCCAGTGAAAAACATAAGAATAGAAAGGGAACATAGTCTAATATAGATCCAAGATAAGTTCCTCATTTTGAAAAATTTTGGAGTCTACCTGATTTCTCAAAGTAGAGTCTACCTTGATTGAGCAGGGCTTTATATTTTCTCATGTGGCCTGACTCAAAATGGGAAGACACTTTTGCAATGAAGATAGACAATGGATTATTTTAGGTTTTATCACCAGATTTCCACCCCTCCTTTCTTACATGCCTATGCTTTTCTGTGCTTTAGATGAGTAGATAGGCTTTTGTGTGCACACACCCACATTTTCAAGCTATTAATGAAGACTGTTGAATGGTAAAATAAATTAACTATGGAAGGGATGGGGAGTGAAAACTGCACAATTTTTGAAGTCCCCTCATATATGTTGTTAATATAAGGCTGATTTGAGTCTCAGATTTAAATCTTTTAATGGCAGGATTAACAATAACTTAGGAAAATTTCACTGAATTTTGAAATGGAGCTTGTGGTTAGGTGGGACAGTTTTATGTCCCCCCCCCCTTTATTTCCTTTTGTGTGTGATACCCTTTTCTTAATTTCAATGTTTGGCTTCTTTATGCAGCAATTGCTTTGCTTGATGCTGTTTTATTGTTAGAACTGCTTGCAGAAATGGCACGTGGTAACTCTGGGTAGCAGGAATTAGATCGCTATTATATTATCAACTACAAAAGCAAGAAAGCATTTTATTTAATTATAACACTAATGTGCGGTAAGTAGGTAAAAGCTACAACAATTTATTCTCTTGATGTGTAGAGACCGTCCTCTTAATTCTGGCTCATGAAAAGTTATTTCAAATGTTTTAAGGCACCTCAAAATTTAATTATTAAGCCTGCCTACTAGCAACAAAATGGAAGGTAGGAAAATTATCCTAAAAGCTTCTCAGCACCAGTATACTTCTATCACTTCTTTCTTCTTTTTAATACCTGACTCCTCAACATTCAGTTCCTCTGTTTTTTTTATAAATTGACTTGAATCACAGATGTTGTCTTTATTTGTCCAAGTGAATAAGGCATATTAAATATTGACTAGTTTATTTTACATAATATATGTTAGAATACTAGTGAATGCTAGATAATTAATGAAAAACATCCCCGAAGAGATCAATTTCTCTTTCTCACTTTTAAACAAAATAAAAAAAAACATTCTAATGGATATATATATATATATATATATCAAAATAATTATAGGATTTCAAAGTGTAAAAGCATATGAAATATAAAATGAAAGTTTTCACAGTGAAATTTGTAGGTAGTTTCACATATCAACAATTTAATATCTATCATTCAAGGACTTTTCTGTACTCAAAAATAAAAATGAAATGACACAGAAAAGGTTCAGAGCAATCCCTGTCTTTTAAATCAATTTGTTGAGAAACATTTTATACACATCAATGTCTCTTTTAAAATTGTCATCTTAGACTTTCACTATAAATACATTATAATTTAATTAACTGATGTTCTATTATGGATATTTATTTAATTTTAATTTTTATTTCTTGAAAATAGTAAATACAATGAATTATTTTTTTAAAAAAATGTTAGAATCATTCTTGATATAGTTTAAGTGACTGAATCAGAACAATTATGGGTACTTGTTACTGAGGATCAATTTCCCTTTCAGTAAATTTCTTCTTGTTTGTTTGCACATGAGGAATAAAGGGCTAGAGCCACAAAGCACAGATCTCTTAAGAGAGCTTTTCAAAATCGTGTCACTATTTGACCTTACATTATTAAAGAGTTTAAACAGGAAAAAGAAAGAAAAAGTAATGCTACTGTAATAAAGTACCACAAGATGAGTGTGCAAAAGTCCCAGAAATTTATACTTTCACCCTTTCAGAGGCTAGACATCTGAAACCAAGGAGGATTACTTCTAGAGATTCTGAGCAAGAATCAGGTGTCTGCTTCCCTTTTAATTTTTGGTGGCATCCCAATATCAGAGTGTTTTGATAATTTCTGCATTTGCAAGGACATGACTCCAGTTTTGGCTACATAATCAAATGACGCATACATTCTATTTCTCAGAATCTCCCGGTTTCTGGATTTCTTTGCCTATTTTTATAAATATTGGATTAGAAGCAACTATGTTCCAGAAATCTAGAATCAAGTTGTTCTTCAACTGTCTGAAAGAGACCTATGTTTATGTTCATTTCAAAGAAAAGTAAACAAACAATTGCTAAGCCTGTCAAACAATCCCAATGGAATTTGGATTGAGCAGAGCATAAATCTAAGGAAGTTGCAAGTAGTTAAATGAAATGGAATGCATAACGATCAAGATTCTATGCATTGGGGAGCTGAAATCGACTAGCACTGGCTATTTTGAGTAGGAGGATCATATGGTTTACTATATTGGGAATGGAAAAATCAAGAGGAGTAGCTTTGCAATCATGGGAAAAAGGATCATTTCAAGACCTACCCTGAAGTAAAATGATATTTGTGATAGAATGAAACCAACCGCATACTAGAAAAATCCATCAGCAAAACTACTACTCAAATTTATACACCAACCACCAAAGTCAATGATGCAGAAAGTAAAGGGTTTTATCAACATCTTCAGTCTGCAATTGATCAAATATGCAATCAGGATGCACTGATAATCATTGGTACTTTGATATGTGAAATTTGGAAACAAAGAGGAAGGAACCAAATACAAATCCTAACTTACTGTCACACAGTTGATTCTAACACAAAGAGAGCCTTTGAGGCAGCATTGAACTGCACTTGTAGGTTTCTGAGACTGTTACTCTGTCAAGAGTAGGGAGCTTTGTATTTCTCCCACAGAGGGACTGGTAGTTTTGAACCCTTGATCTTAGGGTTGTAGGTTCAAGAAATACCCACTTCAACATTAGTGCTCCATTAGAAAATATGATCTTTGTGAAAGAAATGAAGCTGAAGATGGCATAATGTAACTTTGTAAGACCAGCCACTTATTTAGAGCAAATACCTTTTTAAACAACAAAAATTGTGACCATATACATAAACTTCTCCAGATGGAATACCTAGAATTCAAATTGGCTAGATCTGTGAGAAGAGTTGGTATGTTAGAAGCTCAGTATCAGAAGCTAGAATCTGTACAGGGGTCAATTGTGGAACAGACCATAAATTGCTTATATGTAAGTGGAGGTTGAAGCTGAAGACAATAAAACAAGTCCGTGAGAGTCAAGAGACTGCCCTTCTGACTGTCGAGACCATTTCAAGAACTAATTTGCTGAACTAAACACTTATGACAGAAGACCTGATATGCTGTGGAAGGATATTAAGAACATTATTCAAGAAGGAAGTTAAAGCTCAATAAAAAGACAATAAAGAAAGATCAAAATGGATATCAGAAGAGCCTACACATGCACTTAATCATGGGGAAGCTAAGTGAAATGGAAGACTTGACAAAGTCAAAGAACTGAACAGAAAATTCGAACGGTCAGCTAAAGAAGACAAAGTCAAATATAATAATGGAATATTTAAAGACAGAGTTGGAAACCAAAACAGGAAGAATGTGTCCCACCTATGTTGAACTAGTAAGACTTTAAACTTAAGCTAGAAGAACGCAAGAAAAAAAAATCAATGACTTGAGTGGCAATAGTTTAAAATCCTATGGGAAAAGTATTGAAAGATACTCATGTAGAAAGGAAGTGTTTTGAGAATGATGCTGGCAACAAATGAGCACATATGATTGACATACAATGGATGGATATATGGATTGTGATAAGAGTTGTATGAGCACCCAATAAAATAATTCAAAAAAAGTAAATGTGTAAGAAACATCAGAAGAAAATTGAAACAGTTCACAATCACTGTACCCAAGAGAACTATTCCTCATTCAATCATTTCAAGAGGTAGCATATGAACAAATGCTTATAGTACTAACAAAAGAAATAGAATCCACAGTGAAAGCTTTAGTCAAAAAGATTCTAGGACTTGCTGAAACACCAATTGAAACAATCAACAAGCTGATGAAACACTGGAAACACTCACTCAGCTATGCCAAGAAAATTGGA
Organism: Nesogale talazaci; assembly: GCA_004026705.1. Taxonomy (NCBI): domain Eukaryota; kingdom Metazoa; phylum Chordata; class Mammalia; order Afrosoricida; family Tenrecidae; genus Nesogale; species Nesogale talazaci. The sequence continues at coordinate 105,178 of PVJH01004573.1, forward strand.
AGAGAGCCACTTACTCAAATGACCGGAAGAGAACCATGTTTGTACCCTTCCAAAGAAAGAAGTCCCAATAATGCTGAATTAGAGAACTAAATCATTTTTATGACTCGCAAGTACAATTTTGTTGAAGACTCTCCAGTAAAGGTAAGAGCAATACATTGACAGGAAGTTCCCAGAGGTTGAAGCCTGATTCAGTAGTGGACATGGGACAAGGGATATCATAGCTAATATGAAAAGGATTTTAGCTCAAAGTAGAGAATGCTAGAAGGAGTATTTCATTTTTGCTTCATTGTTTATGCAAGGACATTCAGCTGTGTCAGAACCATCGTTGGATCATCTTGACAGGAGTGGGAATACTAGAATACTCCCTGTGCTCAGAGGAGCTGCAGTGGTGGAATGGTTCCACGTTGGACTGGCATCACCGTGGTTGGTGGCTGGAAGCCACAAGCAAGAGGAAGATGGGCATCTGCTCCCAGAAACAAGGACAAACTCAGAAACCCACACTGTCAGTATGGACTCAATGGCAGTGAGGGGTTTTTCTATTTTCTTCTTTTCTTTTCTCTTCATTGTGCTCTTGCAGGATCTGTTCGTGGAGGCACAGACAGCTGTGTTAACAGGATGAGAAAATCCTGCATGCTTTAAACTCAGGAAAAGTGTGAACCATGGCTGTATCTTCTCATAATATGTCTGTGGTCTGTATACTAAGTATATCAGAGAAGTTGAATCATATAAAGCAGAACTCAATAACGGGATTTGAGAAGAGCTTTCCTTTCACCTGTGAAATGCAGATAATATAACCTCCCTTGCTGGAAGTGAAGATGACTTGAAGCATTTGCTGATTAAGATCAAGGATTGCAGTCATCGATATGGAAACATCTCAATATGAAGAATCCAAAATCCTCACAGTTGGACGAATATGTAAAAAGATAACGTGATAAAAATGAAACTGTAAAGGGTTTTGCATTACTTGATTCCAAAATCAATGTTCATGGAAGCAGCAGTCAGCCAATTGAAGGACCCTTTGGATTGAGTAAACCTGAGGCACAAGACCTCTTTACATTGTTGAGAAGGAAGGAGATTATTTGAGGATAAATGTGTGTCTGACCTAACCGCTGGTATTTTTCAGTTACTGCACTGTTATTTTTGGACACTGAATAAGGAAAGCTGATTTTAAAAAAGCATGCACTTGGACTATAGTTTAGTGAAGAATATAGAAATGACCATGGACTGCCAAGAGAATGAACAAATCTGTCTTAGAAAAACAGCTGGTATACTCCTTGCAGGAAAGGATGAAGAGACTTCTCTCAAGTACTTTGGACACATTATCAGGAGAGTCCACCTCTGGAGAAGAACAGCATGCTTGGTAAAGAGGAAGGACACTAAAAAGGAGGAATGCCCTGTATAAATTGTACTGACAAAATGGACTAAATCATAAAAAGAGTTTTGAGGATGACACTGGCTTGGGTGGTGCTTACTTGTATTGTACATTGGGTGGCTATGAGTAAGGACTGATTCAATGGCACACAGCAGTGACAACAGCATCAATAATATCACACCCAAATAAAATTGCACTGGGAATAGTGAAAAAATGATTGCAGTAGTATGTCGATAGGAAGCTGCCGGACATTCAAGCCAGAATCAAAAGGAGACTTGGCAAAATGAATACCATCATTAATGTCAGATAGATCTTGCCTGATAGCAGAGAATACCAGAGAAACGTTTATTTGTGTTTTGTAGTTGTGTTATGATACATACAGCTGATGCAAAGGCAATGGGCGGTGTGTAGCGAAACAAGTAGTGATAGACTTTCAAAGAATGGGGATTCTCAAATAGTGAGCTTTCCTCAGGTTTGATGTATTCATAAGACCAAGAGACAGTCTTTTGCACAGAATTCGAGAATAATGCATGATGTAAAATCAGAAAAGCTATATGTCAGGTGTATATCCTTTCACCACACTTATTCAATCTGTATGCTGAGCAAACAATCTGAGAAGCTGAACTATATTAAGAAAAATATACTTCCGGGTTAGAAGAAGTCTAATTAACAACTTGCAATGGGCAGATGACACACAGCTTGCTGAAAATGGAAATATGAAGCACTTTATAATGGAAATCAAAGACTACAGCCTTCAATACGGATTAGACATGATTGAAACAATAATTCTCATGTTTTAGCCAATAACCAGATTATGAAAATCAAAGGAAAGATTGATGTTGTCAAGAATTTCATTTTGCTTGTGTCTAGAATCAATGCACACTATTATGTGCAGGTTGTGTTGTGATTAGTCTTGGGCTGCAATTGCATGGTCAGCAGTTTGAAACCATCATCACCTCTGTGGGAAGAAGACTGAGTTTTTTATCCCAATAAAGAGTAAGAGCATCAGAAACTCACAGGAGGGTCACTATGAGTTAGTACTGATTCCATGACAATGAGTTTGGGTTTTGTGTGTGTCAGGTGGTGGTGGTGTAATTTGGTAGGGTCCTTCAACAAGGGCTGCTAAGTTATGTGCTTTCCCATTATCTTCTTCCTGAATGTAGCCTTTTCAGATAGAAGAATGAGTTTATAAGTTAAATCACTTTCCATAATCTTCTATACCTACCCTTAAACTTTGTACCATAACCCAGGCAAAATAGCCTCCCAATATGCAATTGCTGCATTCCTTTGCAACGACTAATGGATTTCGAATGTTTTTCCCCTCTGAAATTCTTGGCTTTCCTATTCTGCATATATGCACATCTGAGGAAAATAACACAATCACTCAAAATATTTATTTGGTCTGGAATCAATTCTGACTCCCAACAATCAATGTGATACAGAGTTGAACTGAACTCCACAGGGTTCAATGCCTCATTTTATGAAAGCAGCTACCAAATCATTATGCCAAGACACTTTTACCAAACAGCCAAACTTTCTGCTATCTAATTTATTCCCATCCATATTCACCCTACAGGTTTTGTTGAAACTGCCTCTGCGTATTTCCAAGACATTTTTTTAACCACAAGAGAAAGACTTGTCTTTCTATCCAGGAGTGGATGGTGGTTTCTAATTACAAAGGATTGGAAGCCTAAGATATAAACACTACAAGATAAGACCTCCTCTAAGAGGAATAATACATCTTATCTTTAGCTACCAGGTGAATTTATTAATACTTTGCCTTACTCAATAACTTCTATCAAAGTTATGCACACGATTTTTAGCAGCTCTTTCCTACAGAGTAGGGAGCCGATTCTTTCTTGTCTGTTCTTTGGCTAGAAGCTACTCTGAAACCGGTTCACTTGTGGCCACGCTGGCATGTGAAATACCAGTGACATGACGTCTAGCATCACAGAAACACACAAGCCAATCTGTGAGCAAACTGCCAGCCACGTGGAGAACATTCTTTTCAAAAAAGTGGAGGAGAAGTGGAAAAGGCAAGCCCTGAAGGAGATGGATTGACACTGCATCTCCAACAAGCTGGGAAGCATGGTGAGGATGGCACAGGCCCCGTCACTTCATTCTGCTGGCCTTATTGTGGCTATGAGTGGGCGCTTACAAGATAGCACCTAGCAGCCACTGTCACAGTAATTTCTTTCCTCAAAGGTTGGTTTTCCACAATTACTAACCCTTCTGGTCTTCCGAAGAGATCCTGACCAGTGGTACCATCTTGACTTTCTAAAAAAAGTCAACATATTTTATCTCATGAGATGCTACCACTCACAGTCTATTGAATCTGTTTGCGTTTCATATACCCTCTCTAATAAATAATTAAATTGCTTTATGTCTCTTTGTTTAAATTCATGTTTAGCTGTATCATTGTTTCTTGTTATAAATGTGTCTATCTTGGCCTCTAAGGTCCTCATCCTATTCCTAAGAAAATGCATATCTTTGTACAGCTCAATTAGAGTGTCTTCCTTCATTTTACATCCATTCCCATTATTCTTATCATAAATGTTACACAAATCTTTTTATATGTCTCCCATTAAGTATTCCATACTTTAGTCAGTATAAAAATAGAGAAAAAGTGAAAGACAGATATTCGGTTTCTTTCTCTTCTATGCCAGACCAGCTGCTATCTAAATTGGCTAACTAAATCTGGATTGATCTTCATGGTGAAAGTCTTTAATCAAACTATTTGGATTATAATTATTCTTAGACTCCAAGGGTGCCTATTATAAGTGTCGATACCTGTTGGCTAATATTCTGACCTCAGGTGCTATGACAGCTACTTTTTCTTCTTTGAAATTGCCTTTGAATTATTGGTGATATAAAGGTATTCATGTTGGCTTATGTGCTCCAATATTTCTATTATGATGTCTGCTTCCTTGTCGTTATTGAAGCTCTATGGATAAAAGCCTGCTGCCATATCTTTAAGCAAGTGGGTGTCACTGTACTCCATATAGCAAGGTAATGAGTAGGGGTTGGGAACCGTCTCACTTTCCAATCATGCTTCCAGTCCCACTTTTTCTCTTATCTCTCCTCATCTTTTTGGCACATTTTTGAGAAACAAGACCATCTCATCCTCCATTTTCCTGTATCTGTTAACATATTTTGGTTTTCAGGGTAGATTAGGGAAACAAATTCATAGAATTGCTTATGTGTATAAGAAAGAGGTGTATATACAAGAGCAGTTGAACATTGCGAAAGCATTCCAATCTAGTCCAACCTAAGACCATAAGTCCGATATTAGCCTATAAGTCTGATGCCAACCTACAAAACTCTCCTCAGGCTCACAAAATACATGCAATGAAGCCGAATGCAAGGTGGTCATGGGGGTAGAAAGTCTTTGGATCCGGGGGCATTGTAAACATCTCAGCACTGGCAGGGCTCTCTAAGTGGCTCCTTCAGTTCCCAAGGTCTATTATTGTTGTTCCATGAGTCCTGTCAATAAAGTGCCTCCAAGGGAGTGGGTGAACCAAGAGAGATAATGTCTGTTCCCACAAAGAAGGAATGAAACTATTTCCCAGAATTCTCAAGAGAAGGCCATGCCCACATAGAGGTCTCATTGGCTATCTCCAGAATGACAGACTAGACTCCACCCCTACAGTCTTAATCCTCAAATTAACATCAAATAAGGTGACTTCCACCCATATCCTGGCCTGAATATTTGTTTTTTTACTTAGCAAGTATTTGAGTACCTGTTTCATACGTATTGGCCAGACATGGTATATTTCCAATCCTGCTGTGATTGATTTTATGAAGTTCTTTGATTTCTTCCATTTCAACCTTTCATAAACACTCCTTGTGTTAGCCTGGGTCAACTAGGGAAACAAACACATAGCAAGTCATATGTATAAGAGAAAGTTTTATATAAAGGGTAAGTATACATTAAGAAAGCAAGTAAGTGTACATTAAGAAACCCAATGCTGTCCAAGTTCATAAATGCAACATTAGCCCATTGTCTGACACCAGTCTACAATGCCATCCTCAACACATGCAATGGTGCTGCCTGCAAAAGGAAATCAATGAGCATGTAAGGATCTCTATGCTGGCAGGGATCTCCAGCACCCAGGACTGCGTCAGGGTAGATCCATGTGGGCTTCTCCTCAGGGATGTCTTGCAGGAAGTGAGCCTTGAAAGTGGAAGCAAGGAACTGGCTAAGGCAGCTGCACCCTAGTCTGAGCATCAGAAAGCAACCATTTATCTCTCCACCCCTAATCCCAGATGTGTTTATCAGCCAGGTTGGCACAATAAACCCTAACAATCTCACTCCTTGAAAGATAATCAGCCATAATTTCTAAAAGCTCAACATCTTGGTACTTATTTTGCTGCTTTAAAATCACGAGAAAAACCTGTCCATTATACTTCTAAGTTAAATGGAAACTTCTGGTTTCTCCTAACTTAATTTTCATCTTTCTCCAGATTGAACTCAATTTTAAAGAATTCCTATGATATTCTTAAAGCACATCACAAATCCTTGTTATTTTTTGGGGGAGGCATCACTGCCCTCTGGTGGTCATCGGAGCTACCCCGCCTTGCTCCTAGAGAGCTGCTGCTGGATTTGAACTGACAAGTCCATGGGCAGCAGTCCTGCACTCAATCACTATGCCACCGGGCCTCAGCCCCAAAAATCCTTGTTTTATGGCAACTCTCCAGTCACAGATTAACCCAATTGTATACTCTATATATCCAAGCACAGAAGTCTTAATTGCACATTGGATTAGCTTGGGCTGCTAAGCACAAGGTCACCAGTGTGCAACCACCTGTTGCCCTAGGCGAGAAAGTTGAGGCTTTCTTCATCTGTAAAACAATGTCACGCTCTGGAAAGACCCAGGGGCAGTTCTACCGTGTCCTGTAGGATTGTTATGAGTGGACATTCGTAAGAAGGCATTGAAAGAGAGATATCTAAGTCACTCAAGTAGAACATCCAGGGAAAGGAATTCAGCTAAAAATATAAGTCACCTATTTCCACATGACTAGGTAATCTTACTCTGCATGATTAGTCAATGATTTCTCAAGTTACAATAACTACATATATTTAATTTTTTAATATATAACGCTCCGCAAATTCCATTTTTCACACATTGCAGTTAGGATAAACTTCCCAACAAATGATTGATGTCTCTGAATTTCCTCTCCTGTATAAAATTCTCCAAAATGTCGAAATTTTCTGAGATTAAAGATGATTAATATATTGAGAAACATAGCTCAGCATGATCACTTTTGCATACTTTGCTTTTTCAGATTCCATTTTTGCCTTCTTTTAGTCAATTTTACCTACTAGATTCTTGTTATCATATTTAGGTATGATTTATCCTCTATTTCTACTCCCTCTTCAACAGCTATGCTATTCAAAGTGGTAAAATGTGATATAAAGATAGATTCTCATCAAATACTTAAAAAAAATTGTTTAGTGAAGACATGAATAGAGGATCAGGATCTAAAAATGGGAAATTTCCGGGAAGATGGCGCTGACATAGCAAATACCATCTCTAGTTCTCTGTGAGTTCCCTGTATCTGCAGGGGAGGGATTCAGCTGAAGGGTTTTAAACCTAGCCCTGATCTTTCAGCATCCCTGGGACCTTTTGGAGGTTTCAACACAGACAACTGAGTTGTGCTCACCACAACCCAGGTGCCACTGGATTTCCCCACTCCAGAGACATGTACACAGTGATCGCTATTGCCTCTTAGTTTCAGCTAGACCAAGCTGGAGCTCTCTGGTTCTCCCAAGCCCCAGAGACTTCCCTACACTATTTTTCCTTGCGGCCCCACCGCAGTGTGTGTGTCATGGTGCCCTGTGGTATCTATACCACGAGCTTTGTGTGCCTGGATCCCTTGAGCATCTACTGCCCAATCTTGCTGGGATTTCTGTGTCTGGTCCCTTCTTTCCCTCCGGGATTTGGTACATGACTGGTGGCTACTTTTCGTGTTCTTCAAACCCACTGGCAACTCCCTGCTCCTGATAGATGGTCCCTGATTTGACGTTGATTCTTTCCTTAGCCCCCCCAGTATCTTCTTGGGCTCCCTGTACCCACTGGTTTCTTCCCCCACCCACAAGCCCTGACCTGGGCCACCCCATATATGCTGGCCATTTCCCACATCCTGCTTCCCAAGGCCCCCACCCACCCCACCTACCACATCTTCCAAAGCTGCTTAAGAAACTGCCCATCCCCACCAGCCACCTTCCATGCCTGCTAGCTGAATTCTGCATCGCCCATATTCCATAGCTGCCTTTCAACATGCCCATATCCTCCAGCAACTTTTTGAGCCCCCAAACCGTTCCCCAGGCCTCCTTACACCTTACAGCTACTTCTCAGGCCCACAGGCCATCTCCTGCATCTGCTATGTACTTCCCGTGCTTTCGGTGACCACCAGCTTCTACCTGCAGGTGCCGCCATGGTGGCAGGAGGCTCAAGATAGACTGTCCCTTTAGTGTACTTCAAGGACATCTGAGTAGCCAGTTGGAGGCCCTGGATTCTGGAGCCTGCTCTGCCTACTAGTACTGAATCTCAATTGGGACAATCCCCATGCCAAGCTCTTGCATACCCTCTCTGAAAGTAAGAGCGTAGCTAGACCCTCCATGGAGATAATCCCAGGTTAGCAAGGGAAGAGGAACTTCCCTCTCTGGTTGTGGCACAAGTTCTGCTGCCTACCTCAACAGAACTCTTCCAGGGAATTCAAAATCAGACCCCAGGTTCTGGACACTGCAGGATTGTTCCAGACTTTCTGTCAAGATTATAAGTCATGGGGAACACAGTAGAACCACACTGAGATGTACTCCCCCCATGCCAGTGAATACTCTTTTCTGGCTGCTGCAGGCATCCCACCACCTACCAAAGCAGATCAATAAAGGAATGTGGAAATGTGATCCAGGGATTTGACCGTAACAGTACAGCTGGCTTTCCAGATAGATAGCCATAGCTTTCTAGGGAGAAAGGCAGCACTGAAGAGACAGAACTGCAACTTGAACTTGCAGAATAGCTGACTTCAGATATTTGTTGGACTTATCATTATTATCTTTTTAGCTTCTGAGAAGAAAACACGGGTTTGCTTTCCCTTCAAGCCCTGACAGAGCACCTCAGGAATACTCAGTGACCTTTCCTTCATCTGGTGAAGTAGTCAGTCAATATGACATCCCACTGGTCCTACCCTGATCATGTTCTGATTAGAAACCTCTTCTCACTGTGACACCCAACACAATAGCCTATATCTACCTTGAGACCATTGAAAAGGAGTGGAAAATTTGGAGTTTTGCATCAAGCTGCTATAAAGGGGTCTTCGGTTATAAACACACATAATTAAAGGTCTGCACTCTGTCTTACACAATTTGCAGGGTCTCTAAGGGGCTCTGCTATTTAATATACCCTTCACACACCTCAACCACAACAACCTCTAGAACCTGCTTCCTACACCTTGACAATACCTATTCCCCACAAAATTACCAACTGAATAGTTATCTGTCATGATCCTCTGCATTCAGGTCTCCTGAGTCATTCCTCCCCTGCCACAGATCATGGATGCTGCTTCACCTGCATGTGATTGGCTTGCTCAGTTCCTCCCTCACTCTTCATGTCCAACCTGACATCGCTGCTCATGACCCACCCCTGCTATTGGCCTGTGCCCTGGTCCCCTCTTCTGTTCCCCAACCACCAACACTGCGTAAAAATGGCCTGCTCAGTGCCTTCCTTCCAGCCCACAACAGCGCAACCCATGCAGAAAGGATCGTCTGTGCTGCCCCTCAAATAGATAATCTCAGCTGTCTGGGGAGAAAGACAATCCCAGTGAGAAAGAAATGCAGCTCGAACCTACAATGTAGTTGGATCAAGGTAATCATTAGAATCATTTCTATCAGCCTCTGGGAAAGGAAACCCAGAGCTACTGACCTCCTAGAAAAGTCTCACAGAGATCCACCGAAATGTCACCTTGACAACAATCCACATCAGCAGCTACTACAAGAAAGCCAGAGAAACAAAATGTTATGCATGCAGAGGAGCTGAACATAGCAATGCACACACAAAAGCAAACTTTGAAAGTCATAGAAATAAATCACCAGAATGCAGCTTAGGTAAATACAATATGTGAGGGAATCAAATCATAAAAAGGATGGAGTAAGAGAAAGAATAGACCATATGCCAAATGGAAATACAAGAGTAGAGGGGCAATGAAACAGAAACGGAGAAGACAGTAAAATCCCTCACCAAACGACTGGAAAATGTGAAGACCCATATCAGCAATCACAAAAATACTCAAACAAATTTCAACAAGCGTGGAAACACTGAAGCAAGGTAAAATTAAAGAACTGAAAAAAACTTGATTACAATGAGTGATGCTATTAATTATTGGGGTATCAGATCAAGTCATAATGAAAAAATTAAACAGCCTAAATAGACAGGGAATTTCTGGGAGATATATTTCCCAATATATTAAAAAGAGAAACTGAAAATCACCCGGGAAAAAGGACATCACCTACACTGAATCCAAAAAGGAATCCATCAAAGTATATATATAATAGTCACATTCTTCAACTTTGGGGAAAAGGGGAAAATCACAAGAGCTGCTGGACAAACCAAAATGCAGTTATCTATAAGAATAATCAGATAAGAATAAACATAGAATTATCAGGAAAAACCATAAAGCAGAGAGGAGAGTGGAATAACATCTTCTGAGAGTTGAAACAGAATAAATAATTGTTAACCAAGAATGCTCTAGCCTGTTAAACTCTCTATCACAGTGGTTCTCAACCTGTGGGTCACATACCCTTTGAATATTGAATGACCTCTTCACTGGGGTAGCCAGATTCATAACAGAAACAAATTAAAGTTAGGAAGTAGCAAATATATATATGTATATATATTTGTAGTGGGATGTGTCACCACAACATGAGGGACTGTATTAAAGGGTCATGACATTAGGAAGGTTGAAAACCACTACTGTATGAAAATAGAAGGTGAGGTAAAAATTTTCTCAGATAAGGAAAAAAATTAAAGAATATGTTAAAAATAATCCAGCACTAAAAATATCACTCTCCAACTCATTTTGGACAGAACAAAAACATGAGATCACTGCATCGTGTAATATATTCAGAACTCATCTTACTGAGAACAATGCAGAAGACCTCTTTGACCCAACAGAGAAAAGAACTCATGCATGAATCCCCCATTCATACACAACACACAGCTAAAGGAGAGCTAGAATTAGATCCCATACAAAAGATACAAGCATGGGACAAGTACTAAGTAAAGCTTAAGTGATCAGATCAGTAGATTAAGATCCAGTGAGCATAATAAACATATATGCATAATGGGAGAGCTGCGAAAATTTTCAACCAATTCCTTCAAAAGGTGAAAAAAGAAAGCATAGTATTAACAATCATAGTGGGAGACTTCAATACACTGCTCTCCAAGGAAAACAGATCAGTGGGAAAGAAACTGAACAAAATGGCTCCAGAACTAAACACTACAATCAGACAATGTGACATGACAGTTATATCCAGAGCCCTCTGCCCAAAGTCACAAAATGCACATTCTTTCCAGGACACACAGCACATATTTAAAAATAGACAGCATACTGGGATAAAAGTCAAGTTCGAGTAAATTTAAACATATAGAAGTCACACAGACTTCCTTCTTTGACAACTATACCATAAAACTGGAAATCAACAAAATAATAAACAAAATACAAGAGCAAATACATGAGGCCAAATAGCTTCTGAAAAAGGACTAGCTATTGGCTCATAATAAAGTCAAAAGTCAAGAAGGTTCGAGAAACCAACGCAATGAGAATACAACCTACCCAAACCTATAGGACACCACATAGGTAGTTATCAGAGTATGCTTGATAGTTACAAACACACAGAGAAGGCAGAAGAAAGAGTTATAGTCAAAGCCCTCTTAGAAAGCCTTCATTAACTGGAAAAGGGTCAACAAAATAATCCTTCTATAGAAAATAAAAGAAATTACAAAAATCAAGATAGCCATAATTGAGTAGGAAAACAAAAAATAAATGGAAAAAAATCAGCTCAATAAAATACTGGTTCTTTGAAAGGATCAGCACTATTGATGAAGCACTTGCAAACCTAACTAAAGATAAGAAGTAATAGACATCAATATCCAGGATGAGGGATGAAGCAGGAGAAATTACAAAGGAACTCCAATGAAATTCAAAGAATAATTTCACAGTACTAAGAAGGACTATATCCCAATGAATTCAACAACTTGAAGAACAGGTACAAATACCTGAAAAATAAACACTCTCCCAATGATCTCATATAGATATAAAAACTTGAACAGACCTAATAGCAAAAAAGAAATAGATTAAGTGATCAAGAAACTATTGACTAAAAAAATTGACATGGATGCCTTCACAGGAGAATACTATAAAGCATGAAGGCAAAAGCTAGGAACCATTCCTCCACAAGTTCTTCTAGAGGATAGAAAAGATGGCAGACTCCCCAACACATTCTATGAAGCAAGTACAGCACTGATACCAAAGTCATTAAGACTTCAATAAGAAAGGAGGACTAAAAGCCAATAACACTAATGGACATATATGCAAAAATAACAAAATCTTGGTCAATAGAATATACAAATGTATTAAAAAAGCATAAACTATCATGACCAAGTGAAATTCATATCAGGGATGCAGGGGTGGTTCAATGTCCAAAAAACCTTCAGCATTATTCATAACATTGACAAGAAAAAGGTCAAGAACCACATGATAATATTAAAAGAAGCAGAAAAGCATTTGAAAATATTCAACACCCATTTCTTACAAATACAAGAATATAGCAATAAAAGGAAATTACCTCAGTATAAGAAAAGCTATATTTGAAAGAACAATAGCCAGGTTTACAATCAAGAGAGAAAAGACAAAAATCATTTGCACTGTAGAACAAGAACCAACAAGGGTCCTCCTTGACTCAACTTCCGTTCCAACTTCATCCTGGAGGACTTAGTTAATAATATAAGGCAATAGAAGGATATCAAAGGTAAACATATGGGAAAAGAAGTGAAATTATCATTATTTGTGATGACATCATTTTATATAGCGAGAACCCCAAATGTTCCATAGCAAGATTGCTGGAAACAATAGAGGAATATGGTAGAGTTGAAGAAAGTAAGATCAATGAACAGAATTCAATTGGATTGCTATACACCATAGAGAGGATTATAGAAAAAGAATGCAAGAAGTTGTTACCCTTAACAATAGCCAAGCATAAACTCAAACTAACCCTGCCCTTCTCCCACCAAAACAAGCAATCAAACGCCCCAAAAATCTGTGTAAGGCAAACTGCAGAGCATTCTTATAAGATAGCAAAAAGCACCTTCACAAGCAGAATAATATATTAGACTTCTGGATAGAAAGACTAAGTATTGTAAATATGTCAATCCTGCCAAAAGCACTATATAAGTTCAATGCAATCTCAAAACAAATTCCAGCATAATTTTTCAAAGAAATGGAAAAACTTTCTACCAACTTCATATGGAAAACTTTAAAAAGAAGCACAGAATTAGCATGGAACTCAAAAAGAAGAAGAAGAAGAAGAAGAAGAAGAAGAAGAAGAAGAAGAAGAAGAAGAAGAAGAAGAAGAAGAAGAAGAACAGAGTGGGTGGGCTTGTGCTACCAGACTTTAAATCTCATTTTATTGGCACAGCTGTCAAAACATCATGGTGCTGGTATAATTATAGATACTCACACAAGTGAAATAAGAATGGATAATCTAAATATTAAAACATCAGCATATAGACAATTGTCCTTTGACAAAAACCTCAAAAATATCAAATAGGAAGGAGGGTCTTTTCATCAAATGGTGCTGGAAAAACTGGACATCAACTTACAAAAGAATAAAATAAGGTCTTTATCTCACTCTATACACCAGCAAGAATCAAAGTGGATCACAGACCTCAAGGTAAAAGCTGAATTATCAATGAGAAAATTGGGGTAAAGCTAAGAACCTAAGTGCAGGGAATATATGTGCTATTAGACATAATGAAGGATACACACCTAGAGGAAGATGAAATAGGTGAGTGGGACCTATTAAATGTAAAACATTTATGTGCATTGAAAGATTTCATTAAGAGAGTGATAAGAGAGCCCACATATGGGGAAAAGATTTTTGGTAATGTCCTATCAGCAAAAAGGCATATTACTAAAATGTACAGAATCCTGAAAACTTACAAGAAAACAACAACAGCAACAAATCCTGAAGAGTGCACTGAAGAGGTGAGCAAGAGACTGGAACAGAAATGTCACAAAGGAAGAAATTCAAATGGCCAATAAGCATATGAGAAAATGTTCCCAATCATTAGGAATCCGGGAATGGGAAATGCAAATAAAAACAACTGAGATACCACCTAACACCCAAGGATAGTTCTATTAAAAAAATAAGCAAAACAAAAACCAGAAAACAACATTGGAGGTGGGTGGTGAGATAAAAGCTTTCATTCATTACTAGTGTTTGAGTAGACACATACAGCCATTGTGGAAAGTGAGTTGTGAGGCAAGCAGGGCCTGAGATAGGCAGCTCCAGAGGAATCGTGGACTGGATTGATGCTTTTTAACATGTTCTATTTCTTTCTTTTTTTTTTTTTTTTTTTGCATCACTGCCCCTTGGTGCAAGTGGGAGGCCCAGCCGTGCTCCTGGAGAGCTGCTGCTGGATTTAAACTGCCAACCCTGTGGGCCGCAGTTCTGCACACAACCACTAAGCCACTGGGGCTCAGGCCATGTTCTTCTATTTCCCAAAGAGCTATCTCTCTATGTCAGGATCTCTGTTAGTCCTGTGACTGTTTGTTATTATTATTGTTTATTATTATTGTTATTGGTGTCTATCTATACATGACGGCAGGATAAGCAATTTATGGAGATGGCAACTGGTCTGAGGTTTCTAGGGGGCATGAGATGATGGAGCTATGTAATCTGGTGTCAATTTGAGGATTCAGAGGGAAGAGATGGAGTCTGTCTAGCAGAGCAATCAGGCAGCAGCTTGATCACATCATTTGAAGGCTCTAAGGAGATAAACATCTCTCCAGAGGTGGGACATATGATCACTCCCTTGGAGACATTCCTGGGAAAAGATACCTGGAGAGAACCTAGTGGATCCAGGCGTCTGGAGCAGGAGAATCCACGTGGAGAGCCCTGTCGGCACTTAGATGCTTACAGTGCCACTGGATCCACAAGACTTCACATCAACTGGCCGGTGATCTTCCTGCATTCAGCATCTTTGCATGTGTTTTTGAATCTGAAGAGGACTTTATAGATTGGTATTGCACATATGGGCCAATATCTGACATGAATTTGATCTGGACTGGGCTAGGTTGTTTTCTCACGGTTCAACTGTTCTTTTATTTGGGGCCCTTTCTTGTATGCACATAAGAGTATCTATGAATTTATTTTCTGCAGTCTACCCAGACTAACACATATGGATATGGGGGGAAGGTGAGCAGGGAGTCAACAATCAGGGGTACAGGAGAATAATGTGTTCTAAAATTGATGGTGAGTTGGGTATAAGTTTTCTGATTGTGTTTTAACAATCAAGATGTATGTCAGAGGAATTATTAAGAGGTGAATGATGGGTAAATATGATAGTGGGGCAGGAGGCAAAAAAGAAAAATAGGTAAGAAGAAATATATATGTATATGTATATGTATGCATATATAAATATACGGGCACTTCTTTCTCTATATATTTATATAAAAATGCAAGCAGGAAGCCAATGCACTTTAGTCCTCTACATAAATCATACTTCAGTACCAGAATGATTTGCTCTAATATTGTGGCATTGTATGATAGGTACTCACCTTCCTGACATGGTTGCTAAAGCAAAAATTATTGCATAAGCCAGTGTGGTGAAGAAAGCTGATGGTACCCAGGTATTAAATGATTTAAAAATGTGTCTGGGATTTTACAGGCTTGTCGTCAAATAAGTGGATATCCAGGAGGGAAGCAATAGAACCCACCTGGAAGAAGCACACCAGCCTGTGTGACATGATAGGAAGAGGTATCAGTGTTCGAAAACAAGCAATCAAATCAAAGTGAAGGGATGTGGATGTAGTGGAGACCCCCGACTTACCTGTATGATATTGGACAGTTCCCCTCAGAATGGCCACACTGAAGGGATGATAAATCCAGGATGCAGTATAGCACTGATGAAACACTTAACTATCCACTAGTTCTTTAATTGTATGATTTTTCTTTGCTTTACCTCACTAACCATATTAGATTTGCATGTGCTCATTTGTATATGTAAGAATATCCAGTACATGAAAGGCAGCATAGATTACCCTTCAGAGACAGTAACTGGAGTAATGGTTCCCTGAGGGTAAAGGAAGAGAGAGCAGGACAGGGGACAATCAGGAGCTGATAGCATTGATGACTATATTATTCCACTCAATGGCATCGAACAACAGAATTGCATGTGAATGCATACATTAGATTGTGTAAGATATGACAAAGGAAACATGATTATAGTGAAAAGTAAACAGAAGTTTGTGTAGTGTAGGGAGGTAAGGAATAAAGGGGAGCTAGTATCAAGAAACTCAAGAAGAAATAAAATGCTTTGAAATTGTGGTAAAAAGTGTACAAAAATGTTTGATGTGACTTAACTATGGAATGTTATGATATTTGTAATAGCTCCCAATGAAAGAATTATAAATTTTAAAATATGTCCAAAAGTGATGTGAAGTGGAATTATTCTAAATTAGTATGACAATTTTAGGGATAGAAATGTGTCAAGATTTCATGAAAATGAATGAGTCAAAATATTCTCATTTCCAATATTAGTATTCTTTTCACCAACTTTAAGTAAAAGTGAAAAATCATTTATCATATATCTTCTTTTATTAATTTAACCCAAATCAAATAATCTTTCTTTTTTTCAGTAGACATGGTTTCAGCTTTGTTGTTGATGATTTGGTCATGCTTCCTGAACACAAATCTGGTCATTCTACATCTAGTCCAATATTTCTTTCATACCTTTTTGAACATTAAACCTAAATTTGAGATATCTTATGTTGCTTTATGTTTTATATTCCCTCATTATCTACCCATCTATTAAATATAGAATATGAATATACAGGCACTTCCACTAATTTTTTTGATGCAGCATGTCTAAATTGTCCTTCCCGTGGCATCTATTTACTTCTGTCTTCTCTCTATTCATTGAACTGATCTGTTTGTTTGTCTATATTGCTGTGTAATTTGTTGTATCTTAGGTATTACACAGAACCCTATTTATTGTTGTTGTTGCTTTTAGGTTCTGCCAACTCAATTACAACTCACGGTGATGGAATAACAACACACAGCACCATGTACAGTGTCATATTCATGACGATTGATATGGTTCAAGCTTCTGTTGTAGCTATTATGAGACTCCATCTCTGAGAATTTATCCAGTTTTCATTGTCCCTCTAATTTACCAAGTAGGATGTCCTTCTCTATGATGAATATTAAAAAAAAACAAAATTCTTAAAAATATAATGATAAACACCATCTTATAATTTTAGAACCATTGGTCAATGATTTCATTATACTTGAATCAATAAACAGAATCCATGGAAGCAGAAGTCACTAACTTTAGCAGCAGATTGCTCTGAGTAATTTGTTGCAAAATGTTTCTTTAAGAAAAAAAGATGTCATATTGATGTGCCTGATATGCCTAGCATGTATGTAAAAGTTGTATAACTGCACATAAGACCAAAGCTATTTGCTTCATTTCAGACTATGGTGTTGGCAAAGCAGTGAATATATACTGAATTTTCAAAAGAATGCACCTTACTATCTATTATATCTGAATGTTCCTTAGAAATGAAGATAGTGGGACTTTGATTCATTTACTATGTAGATACTTGTCGCGCGCCCCTCGCCGAGACGGATCAGGTCAGGAACACGCAACACACGTCGCAATAAATGGCCAGGACTCTTCTGATGGCGATCACAGCAAAGTTTATTGAAACTGCCTCCAGGCCAGAGGTCAGCGAAGGAAGACCCGGAATAAGCTTAGCTTGGGGCTTAAATACCCTGCTCATAGGCGTGGCTCTTCAGGAGTGGTGCAGAGGCTCTATTGCGTCACAGGCAGCTCCCGCACAGGCGCGGTGCATCCTGTTTACAACTCTCAAGCCATGGCTCGGGCGTGGTCCGGCGCCATCTTGTAATGGCGTCCACATCTCCTCCTTTTTTGTTTTATAAACTGTGGATTCCGCCTGGCTTGGGTGGCTCAACGCACCACATGGTCCTTACCCGCCTTTGGAAATTCTGCCCTCTTGCGGCAGACTCCTGTCTTAGGTTGGTACCATGCCCCGCTGGCCTTACCCGTCATTGGCTGCGAATCCAGCGGTGCTAAATTTTTTAGCGCTGAAGGAGGGAAAGCCAGATCCCTGGCTGTTCGCCCTTTTCCATCGCCATTAAGGCTTGTAGCATTATGTGCTTTTCTCTAGACTGCCGACGCTTGAGCTTACACATAATCCATAAAAGGAGCACAACACCAAGAAGCAATATGCCCAAGAATAAAAATGTTCCCATTCCTTGAAATAAGAAAAAGCAGAAGTAATCCAGGAGGTGAAATCTTCAAGCGTGACTGGCTTGACTCGGGTGCCATTCAACTTCAAAATGTTCAACATCATGCGATCTTGTAGGTCTTGTAAATCTTCGGTCCAATCTCCTGTCAAATAGCTAGAAATATTCTTTATAACATTATTTGATTCATTAAATTGTATGGGAGTGATACAAATGGCAGGAGTAGCCTGCACACAGCCCATATAAACTAGGCTGGTAAGTTGTTCCATCTCATACTGTAATATATCTGTTTTTTGATTTAATAATAATATTCCTGATGCTAAATGTGACTGTATTTTACGTGCATCCAACAACGTCTCCGCAGTCAGTTTTACTATATTATTCACAGTCTCTGCTGTTTGTATCTGATTGTTCATTGCAATTCCCGCAGTGATGGCAGCG